>FJOG01000047.1:56720-135351 GCA_900073065.1 Phialocephala subalpina | reverse complement strand
CAAATTCAAATCTCAACAACTTGCTAGAAAAAAGAAATCTCATCGCTTAACATTAGCTCGTCATCTCAGAAAAAGCATCCCGAACTCCACAATGCCCTAGAACGTGTCCCTTGTACATCTCGATCTTTCTCCCACACACCACACAAACCCGCACCAAAACCAACCAATTCGATTCTCGAAATTAATTAATTTTTTTAAAAAAAAAGAAGAGGAAATCGAAGAAATGACGTCCCGAAAATCAGGGGTAGCGCTAAGCGCATGGCCCTTTTCGGCACCGTCACGATCCGCATAAATTGTAACAGTGTCTTTTCGCAACCCTTGCTTTCGGCCAATTGGACGACTGTGATCCCCCAGAACTCGGGATTTATGGATGGGGGGTTGGTGAGGGAATGTAGGGAGGGTATTTTACGCATGAGGCGGGGTTTTGCTTCCGAAACGTTGGAGGGAGGGAGGGGGGTGGTGTTCTGGAAGGGTGGAGGGAAGAAGGGGGGTTGGGTTGGGTTGGGGGTCCTTGCCTATGGTGTTGAAGCGGAGAGGTGCGGTGTTGGTATGGCGGGTTGTACTGTAGGATATAGAGTGGTGCGGATGCGGTTAAAGATCCACTGGGAAGAAATTTATATGCAGAGTGAGGAGCGAAGGATGGATGTGAGGTGATGTCAAGTCATCGTGTTGAAAGTTTAATAAAGAAGGAATAAAGAGGGATAGGGGTCAGGTTCTTTGTGTACTGCAAATCATTAAGTCTAGAACCTCCGGATTGAGATGATCGCAGATTCCTTCTTCCAGGTTTTCGAAATTGTTTCTTCTCTCCCTTCTACTTTCCGAACACCACTCAGAAGCTTCGATGGCCATTTAAAACCTGCAGAGATGACAAATTGAGGGGTAGCAAATTACCGGAGAGAACAGCAGCGATTGTTTCACGTTGTGCTCGCGGATGCAGACCCGAGGACTAGCACTCGTTATCGATAGATAGTCTCAGGAGAACTTTATCGGAGGATGCATCCTTGTAGGAGTGAGGCACGCTCGCGAGTGTAACGCGTGCGCCGCGTCGTGGGATATGCGTGGTTGGGTGAGTGGGAGTGGGAGTGGCTTCGGGATGCTCCTTGTGCTGAAGCACAGCTGTAGGGCGATGTTATCCGGGATGGAATCATCTATCTGCTGCGAAGCAATGAACTTCGCGCTTGTTCCAGAATAAAACAAGAAGTGAGGAGAGAAAGAGGGGTTTGGAAGCTGGCGATGGTGGCAAATCGAACTTGTCAAATAGAAATAGAAAACCGATGCGCTGAATGCCATCCATTTCAGCCCCGGAAGCGACCACGACCTATCTCGAGGCCAACGGTGCCGCCGCTTGGGGGCTGGAAGCGGTTGCGAGGCGTAGGGGACGTTATCATTGGTTGGGCCTTGCGCAAGGAGACCATAGAGAATGGAGGAGGACCTGCGTGATGCAGCTGTAAGGTAGAGAGCTGTATGTTGGTGATAGTGGGTGATGAGAGGTGATTGATAGAATGTGATCACGCTGTGAATAATTCATAGGTGAGGAGAAAGCTATATGAAAATTTCATGAGAACCAGTGATTGGAAAAGACCCAAAGAGCTGTGATCTTCATTGCTGTCCCAATGGAGGAATTATAGACAGTCGCTTGTACCAGCTGAGGACCCAAGACGAGGTATTTCGGGGGCACAGATATATATCCGGATGCGTCGTATCGGGATTTTGAGTTTTCGGAAGAGTCGATCTCTTGCTATATTTTCAGTATTTTCCCTACTAGCACATGCAGACTTGACTCTGAGACGAGACGTGCAGAACGTGGGCTCTAATTCTGGACGGGGATGCCGAACAGGACTGGCTGGTAGGGCATTTTAATCGCGGGACTTGCAGAGTGGAGCACTCGGAGGAGACGACGAGGACCACTGGAGCACGACGAATGCAAGAGAGTGGGCTGGGCTGTGAAGTCGACAGTACAGGAGTACGTGACTCTACAATTATTTGGTATCATATGGATTCCATCCCATCCATATCCCTCCTTGACATTATTCTCCTTCCGACTCATCGTGGCAATTAATTATCTCGACTCGATCCCTCATCCCTCTCTGCGGCATTGCATATCCCCCCAATCACCCTCGAGTGCCTGTGCTTTCTTTGAGGGGCTCAACGCTAAACCCCTTTCGCTCCTTCCCAGGCTCTTTCCCACCTTCAGGATTCCTTCCTTCACTTCAATCCAAGCAAACCCAACGCGCGCCAGGGGAATTGTCAAATTTGATATAACGCTGCTGAATCATCCGACTGTTCGCCGCTTCTCCACTCTTCGACGACTCGACTCGTTGTCTGCATTTCGACTCACGCTGTGATCGCCCATCGCCGGAAGAAGGAGGTGCGCAGAACAAACAAATCAGCCGGACTGTGATCAACACCCACCCAGAACTGTGTACACGGGAGCACTCGTCGGAGAGACTTTTGCTTTTGTCTGGCTGGAGGTGTGCGACGTGAAGCAAAGCAAACACAAACAATATGAAGGTTCGTCGCCCCCTCTTTTTGGAGTTCGTCAGGAGACGCTGGCTCGCTGGTTTGCGATGTGTATCTCGGTCCTGAATGTGCTAACAATGCGACTCTTCCAGGCTCTCAGGCGGAGTTTGAAGAACGACAAGGAGAAAGTGAACCATATATCAATCACACCTAAATCTGCGATCGCGATCGTCCCACCGAAAAAGGTACGTAGTGAATCATACGAGTCCGTCGCATACGTTGGTTTGAGGCCCTTTGTTGACTCCCTGCGCTCCGATCTAGGTTATTCGCGCATTATACGATTATGAGGCTCAATCAAGCCAAGAATTATCGTTTCAGAAGGGCGATTTTTTCCACGTAATTGGACGAGAGAATGACACGGACTGGTATGAGGCATGTAACCCGGCGCTTCCAGATGCGAGAGGACTGGTTCCGGTTGCCTTCTTTCAGGCCTTGGGGAAGACCGAGCGGGACAGTGGACAATCCGATAAATCCTCACCACAAGCCGTCCGAATGCCAGATCACGATTCAGGATATTCCGACACATCAGGATCAGGAACTCTAGTAGGGACCGATACAGCGCGATCGTCGAAAACAATGGGCAAGGGATCGGGTGCGATGGTTTATGGCATAGTGATGTACGACTTCGCCGCAGAGCGGCCAGATGAATTAGATGCAAAGGCTGGAGAGGCGATAATTGTGATCGCACAATCGAATCCAGAATGGTTCGTTGCGAAGCCGATTGGAAGATTGGGAGGACCTGGATTGATTCCGGTGTCATTTATCGAGATAAGAGATATGACCTCTGGACAGGCAGTTCCGGACGCACAGGAGGCAGTCCAAAGGGCGGGCGTGCCAAAAGTAGAGGAGTGGAAGAAGATGGCGGCGGAATACAAGAACAGCAGTATTACACTGGGAAAGTTCGAGGCTCCCAATCAGCAGCAGCAGCAACAAATGGAACAGGGCATGGAGAGAATGAGTCTGCAGCAAAGGCAATCAAATGGCTATGTAGGTTCAGTTCGGCCTTCACAAGACAAAACTAACAAATCGCAGCAGGCACAGATGAGACAATCACAGCAAGCCAGGACTATGCAGCAACAGCAGGTCCAGCAGAATTCATACGCCGCGAAATCCAATTCCCAACTCTACGCTCCAATCTCAGCGCGAATACCTCGATATTGTTTTGCGGAAGACAAATATTGGTTCGTTATCGAGGCTGCATTGGAGGATGGACGACATTGGGAGTTATCGCGATACTACGAAGATTTCTACGATTTCCAGATTGCACTTTTGACGGAATTCCCTGCGGAAGCCGGTAACACAGGAACGCAGAAGAGATCATTGCCATATATGCCTGGACCCGTCAATTATGTCACAGATGCGATTACGGAAGGGAGACAGCATAACCTGGATGCATATGTTAAGAATTTGCTTACTCAACCACCATACATTTCGAGATGCACATTGGTCAAGCAATTCTTTGCACCGAGGGAAGGAGATTATGAAATCGACCCCAATGCTGTGAATGAGGAGTACAGACTTTCAGGAGGATCTCAGCCATCATCGACTGATTCGCCAACAAATGGAGCTTCGAGACAGTCGTCTAGAGGGAATCTGAATGGTGGTGGTTACCAAGGAGGATTGTCAGCCGCTCCTGGACTTCGGCCAAATGGTCAGCAACCGACACGACAAACTTCTTCTCTGTCCCAGTCAACCAGTTCAGCATCTCCAGGTCTGAATGGTGGAGGACAGCCATCCGCGATCAAAATCAAGATCAAGAAGGGAGATGAAACAATCGCCATTCGGGTTCCTACAGAAATCCAGTTCGAGCAATTGTACGAGAAGATCAAGGATCGTCTGAGGATTCCAGATGACGAGGATATCATGCTCTCCTACAATGATGAACAGAGCGGAACACGACCGAGCATGTTGAGCAACAATGATCTGGACATTGCTCTTTCACGAAACGACAAACTCATGTTATATGTGGAGTGAACACATATTTTCGTCAACACTGCAGGCAGCTTCGCCGGTCGACCAACTATGGGCTGGCGATTTCCCACAGCATACAATACCAACATCATTACAATTCTTAATCTGCTTCAGATGTACAGACATACTTACGAGCATGGTAATAGTTGTTCCTTAGCAGCCAAATCCACACTCACTTCTATCAACATCATTAGCAGACCTTTTTTCTTGCTCCTATCTGAAAACAAACTTTGTTTCTAGCGGAGGATTCTTGAGAGGAAATATAGGGGGATATCCGGCGTTTCGAGGTGTTGTGACGGGATCGTTTTTCTTACGCGTGTGAGTGCAGAATGATGGGATTGCATATTATGAATCAACTGGACATACCAAGGCTTTTTCTTTGTTTGCGGTGGGTTCAATAGTAAGGGTAGGAAGGAGCTCTTAGCTATCATTGCGGGCGAGCGGTTTTTGGGGCGGAGGTTGATGAAATTGATGGGATGGATGGTATCATTTGGTATGGAAAGGGACGGATACATGGCTGGAATTGAGCGTGACATGAGATAACGGAGCTGAGCAATCTTAAAAGCAAATTCAAACACTCTTCTTCTCATAGTGACTGACTGGACCTTGTACAATGATAGCTAGCAAGCGAGGAGAAGAGAGGGAGCAAGGAGAGAAAAGCACGGACCCTCCTTGATGCCTCACCAAGCAGGCGCCCATGCACTCGCCTACCCCAGCCACGCCGCATCGTGCCACATCGCATAACCCAACGTCAATTCCAACTACCCTCCCTTCTCTTGAACCAGCAACGACGAGTATTCAGTATACCCTGATTGACCCCCCCTATTAGTATCTCGTCTACCAGCATTCCCCTATCCGCTCTCGCTTCCCATCTCGGCATCACGAAAGCACTTTGACAGCCCTTGCGAAGGAGGAGGAGGAGTGAAGGGCTCACCGCTGAGCAGAGGAGGGAAGGAGTCGAGATACAGCGCCGATACATACGATAGAGGCAGGCGTACAAGAGGAACGGGTAGAGGCAGAAGAGGGAGAGGATAGAGAGCGAAAAGAAAAGAAAAGAAAAGAAAAGAAAACGAAATGCCACCCCTTCACCTCCGACAGGAATTCCCTACCCTGAAAGCCTTCAAAGAAGCCCTTCATGCGTGGGCAATCGAAGCACATTTCGAGCCGAGGATCTTGAAGAGTGATACGGGGCGGGTGAGGGTTGGTTGTGAGTCGATTCTCTATTTGTTCTCTACTTTTTCGTTCAGGTTTTCTTGGTTTGTGGAATTGGAGAAGAAAGAGAGGCTAGGGCACGAGGACGCGAAAGTGACAATTGAACGAAAACATGCTAATATTCTGGACAACAGGCAAACGCGATCCGAATTGTCCTTTTGTGATTAGATGTAATTGGGAGAGGAAGAATGGCCGCGAACCACTAGCCAGAGTCACAGTGTTGAGGGATAGACACACATGCCTCAACGCTCTCGAATGGCGCGGCGCCCCCGTCGGCCAAATGAACATGATGGGCTCTCCAGGCATGGGCCAACAAATGCCCGTCGCCAGCATGAACGGCTCCATGTCCCAACAATCCATGGGCATGCACCCCACGCCCTCCCTCGAAATCCGCCAAGACGAAGACGGCAACATCGTAGGCGGCGCCCGCGTCCTAGGTCCCATGCCCCCTCGTCCTTCGGAGACGCCGAATAACGTCGATCCGTCTATCGTACCTGTCTTACCGAAAGTACAGAGGAATAGTGCGAGTAGATTACCGTTTTTGATGGAGATTTTGCCGAGGTTGATGAATATAAGTAAAGAGACGACGCCGGTGGAGATTAGGGAGTGTTTGTTGAGGGAGTATGGGGCTGAGGTTCATTTGCAGCAGTGTCGGAGGGCGAAGACTGAGATCTTGAAGAAGAGGGTTGCGGAGCAGAATGGTGAGGGACAGTCGTCTGGTATGGAGAATAATGGACAGCATAATCAAGGGCAGGGTGGGGGACAGAGTTTAGATGGAATGGGTGGATCTGAGAGTGCGGGAGATGGGAATACGACTTTGTTTGGGAGTGAGGTTATGAACGGGGTTAATGGAGGGGGTGGGGGTGGAGACGGAGGGAATGGGGTGGGACAAGGGTTTGAGTTGCATACTGCGAGTGGGGTGGTTATTCCTCAAGTGCCGAGTCGCAGGGAGGCGGCGTTGAATGCGGTTGGGGAGCAGCCGGTTAGGTGCCCGTATTGTGTTAATCATCGGTGGATGACAAGTATTAAGGATGCAGTGGAGCATATGAGCATGCATGTTGTAGTGTAGGGAGGAGGACGAGAGACGGACGACGAATGAATATATGATACGATGGAGAGAAGAAACGAGCGGGGTCATTGGCAGGGAAGAGAGCTGGCCGAGAAGGAAGGGGGGAGAGGAGACGTACATTGATAGATGGACTTGCTGAGCACAAACACCTGTGCACTTATAGAAGGAAGAGGCAATAAACCAGACGAAGGTCATCAATGTGTAAGTCAGCTCTCTTCACGCGGAAATCCAAAGGCTAATGGCGATAGCACTTAGACTTGTCCAACGTGCCAATACGAACGAGGTGCTGCAGAGTACATCCAAGACTAGCTTGCAATTAGCTGAGTATAGCACAACGACAGCAACACTACTCATGCAGATGAATGGTTACAAATCATGCTCGTATATAAGTTCATCAATTGGGAAGTCCGATGGAGATCGCCTGCCTTGACAGGGGCGAAGGGTGAGGGTTGGTTTTGCAAGTGCTGGATTTTGATTCAATGTCCCTGTTTAGTTTGTTGATTTGTTGTTGCTTGCTCAGTTCGAGGGTTTGAGCCTTGTTTGATCGTGGGGCGTGAAGTGACTCTAATCTTCTTGCGGTTTTGAGGAAGTTGGGATATTTCCATATTTGGCCTGTTAATATTTGACGCCCATAGTCGAACTTGGTTGCTGATCTAGGGTTTGGTTGTTTCCTTAGGTCGAACTTGTATGTCTCGCGTATTCGAGGGGTCAAACTTCGCGTACTAAGGTTAGGAATAAGAGATTCGCTTTCGGTATGTTGGAGGAGAGTGGTGTGTATTTGGCAAGTGCCATTTTGTGTTCACGGCCTGGGTCTGCGTGTTTGGTATTTGCTTACTTCTTTCGTTCTTCCAGCCCTGCGCACAGGGGCAAGGGGAGAAGCTACGGATCCTGGTTCTATGGCCTGGCGTCACTTACATCGACAGGGCCTGATCGCTCCGTAGGCAAGCCCTTTCTGTCTAACGGTAGCCTTACCTCCCCGAGTCGGGAGCTTAGAAGATCCGGGCGCCGTGAGTGGTCAGTTTCCTCTCTCGGCTCGTCATAAGAGGCTCTACAAGCCCCGGGCCAACTCGGCAGGATTCTCGGCTCTCTATTTCTGAGGATATACTCCGAGATAGAGAGAACACACAATAAGAGTAATAGCACATAGCGTATACAAGTATATAATAATGCTATTTATAGTTTAATCGTGTTTTAATAAAGCTAGAAGACTTTTGCACGAACTACCATTCTTACATTTATCCTCTTAGCTTAGTGCGCTCGATCGCTTGATCGGAGTATATCCTCATTAAAGAGTAGTCTCGAGATCTTATACGGTAAGTCGGTTCCTCGGCGACTTGAGAGGCTGCCGAACGGCCCGAAAGTAAAGCCGAAAAAGTAAAAATCGAGTAGATTTTTTATTTCTCAACGAAATCAAATTATAAAATATTATATTTAATTAGATTTAAAAGCTTTTAATTTATTTTTATAATTTATTTAATTGAAATCATTTTTATACGGTGAAT
This sequence comes from Phialocephala subalpina, assembly GCA_900073065.1. Classification (NCBI taxonomy): domain Eukaryota; kingdom Fungi; phylum Ascomycota; class Leotiomycetes; order Helotiales; family Mollisiaceae; genus Phialocephala; species Phialocephala subalpina. The sequence goes on along the minus strand of FJOG01000047.1, from coordinate 127,077 downwards.
TATAATATATATTGCATTTACTTAGAGTAATAAAGATAAAACTCGCTTAAAGGGTGTCTATAGAAAAGTCCAATCAAATGGTTGTAGATCTACTTAGTGGGCCCGAAAGTAAAGCCGAAAAAGTAAAAATCGAGTAGATTTTTTATTTCTCAACGAAATCAAATTATAAAATATTATATTTAATTAGATTTAAAAGCTTTTAATTTATTTTTATAATTTATTTAATTGAAATCATTTTTATACGGTGAATTATAATATATATTGCATTTACTTAGAGTAATAAAGATAAAACTCGCTTAAAGGGTGTCTATAGAAAAGTCCAATCAAATGGTTGTAGATCTACTTAGTGCTCTCGTTAAAGCGCCGTTAGTATATAGGGGTGCTTGTGTAAGAGCTCTTAAGCTAATCAGAAGGCCTCGTTTGAAACGTTCCACGCCTACAAAGGCACCCGTGCCTACGTAGGCAAGTCAAGGTGCCTGTGTAGGCGCTCCTCAGGCCCTGCCTCCGTATTGTCGCGCTATGGCCTTGAGAACGTAGTTGCGCTGTAGCACGTGACTGCCCCAGCCTCTGTCGGCATTGACCTCTCCCGCTTGCCATGCACCTCAATGCAAGGCTGCTTGAAGTCGAGACCCTCTCAAAATCTCCATCACATCCTCTAACATTCACAAACTTGTGCATCAGCAATGGGGTCGATGCTCGAGACTCGAATTAGAACATCGAGAGAATCCTTCGTGTTTCACAGGTCTGAGGTCTAAATTTGATCTCAGGTCGGCTCAATGTGGCCTTCAGCCTCCAACATCCAACTTTCTATTTTGCCAACGAGGCGGCGCATGACAAACACCTGTCGTGGGCGAACCTACGACGCAGCCCTAATCACCAAAAGAGCTCTTGAAAAGATCAAAACCAGACTTTTGCTCTTGTGTTGTTCTTGAAAATATGCCATCCCTCCGAAACAGTCACCACAATGTCACCCGTGCTCCAAGTCGAAATGGCACAAAACGATAGCAATCTGCCTCAACAGGCTTATCCCGACCTTCCAGCCACGCCAGACAGCAGTCACTACGAGGCATCAACCAGAGCCCTTGATCTAAGAGAACTTGGAGCTGCCATCTCGTCAGATGAAATTACCCGTGTCACTGAGTTTCTCGACGAACAGAATCGATCACGCGACGTCCTCAACGCTGGTCTGTCGCTGGCCGTTAAGGCAGCCAATATCAAAATTTCTGAGTTCCTCCTAGCACGAGGCGCGGAGATCACTAGCGCCGTTGTTGGATCTGCTGTCAAGGCTCGTTCACAAGCTATTTTTAAGCTGTTGGTAGACCACGGTTGGCAAGTCAATGCTCCGTTCGGAGCTGGCCATGTTGTCCTTCCGTATGTATCCGGCTATTTATGAATCATGTATGCTAACTGCTGACAGGAAAGTCGTCGGCGACAAGCAGCTCACGAGATGGCTGCTTGATACCGGTGCTGACCCTAATCTTGGGGCTCCGATGTGGGGCGACATCCAGACTGACTCACCACCGAATCCCAATTCTCATGAAGCGTTGAACCGCGCTGCTGGAATCTCCAGCATGGCTATCTTCGATCTGCTCGTCCAACATGGTGCGAAGATCGAGAATTGTTCGGCTTTACATAGCGCTGCGGCATCCCAGAGCAGAGAAGCCGAGTGTGTTTCTATGATCTCGCATCTTTTGGACCTTGGCTTCGATGTTAATGGATTGGACGATGTACATGGACCTTATGCATTCGGGAGACCGTTACATTATGCTGTAAGGTCAAGGAACCTGGGCAGCGTACGATATTTGTTGGAGCGAGGTGCTAACCCGAACTTGCGGAATCAGATGGGTGACTCTGCTTATGACGAGGCGGTACGCCGGCGATTCTTTGAGGCTGTGGAGTTATTCAAGGAGGGGATTGAGAATCCATGATCAATTTTGTTGGTTGTTAGTAGCCCAGGCCTCTTCTCCTTATTTCTGTCTTTAGTGTCGCTTAGTATGCGTCTGGAATTTTATTTCTGTCTTGCCAGCTCTGAAAATATATTGCTGTTCTTCCTACATTACTTCCAACATTTCATTACACGTAGGTCTTTTCTAATATTAGGGGCAATCGAAGGCATTGATGCAAGTCTCCTCATAACTGACGAACCAGCTGTCATATTCTCTAATGATCCTTTCTATCTTCGTTGGCAAGCCCTTTCAGGTCCCTCTGGTTGGCAGATACTGTTTCATGGGTGTAGGTGCGATGTCTCTTCTTTAGGATATATCATCGCCATGGTCGGGAATCTTCTTTGCGTGATTCCAAGTGGACAAACATTTGCCTCCGATTTCAAGACCTCATTCGAAGATGGTTTACATTGTTTTCTGGCGCTTCGTTGTCTGTTTATTCTTTATCATCCTCTTCCGGGCTCATCCAGTTCGATGCACGGAAACATCCACTTCGCTTGCTTCTCGTTCGTCGAGTCCCTCCAGTTCCTCGATTTCTTCAACTTCCTTGTCGGCGATCGCGATTGACGAGACGTCCACATCTACGAGCACTTCCATTACTGCGACCGTCACAGAGACTACTAGCTCGTCATCACTTTCCCCTACGATCTCGATATCAAGCTTTGGAAACCTGATTGGCATTTCTTCATTGACCTCAAGCACTTTCACAACTTCAACAGCATCGAGTGATGGCCAGACTTTCTCGGCGCAGACTGAGGTGTCAACTCTGTCAAGCGCTCTGCCTCCGACATCGGACCTTCCTTCGGGCTCTTCGCAAGATACATCAACATCAGACATTTCCAGTTCATCAAGTGTTCTCTTCAGCGCTACCCCATCAACTGAACCATCGAACTCCTGGTCATCTATCTCAAGCTATTTTTCAATATCCACAATGCAGACCCTGCCCAGAGAGCAGACATCACCGATCACATCCGAATACACGCAGGCACAAAGCACTTTTCTTGAAACGACGTCGAGCTTATCAGCACCACCCATTTCATCTTCAACAGACCTTGCCATCCTCACGAAGAGTGATAGGTACGTACTCCTGCATAAGCACTTGGACATATTTTTCACCACTATCTAATTCTCCCTTCTAGTTTTTTGTCGACGACAACAAGTCTGAACGTCCCTTCCTTCACGTCCTCCAACATCCTAGTCCTGCCCACAGAACTTACAACGCAGGTGATCAGTATGGTGACAATGTCTGGATCTACTGCGGTGTACACAGCTACGCAGATCCCATCATTGGCATCAATCACCACGACCTTGATCACTTCTACAACGGACGCATCCGCATCCACAACCGGAATCATCATCTTCCCTTCCGCTTCTGGACTTGGCTGGAGCTTTTCGTGCACTCTGGGATCTTGCAATCTACCATTCCCTCCAGCCCCAGTCCTTCCTCCTTCCTCCGGTGACACATTAGTATCTGTCATTATAAGCTCGGGCTCGACAGGTTCATACACACCAACGATCGTTTCAAATCTAGCTATTTTGACCTCTGAGCTACTCACATAGGCCACAAATTCACTTGGGACCACTGTCGGACTCGTTTTGTACCCATCTGCGAACGGCCTTGGTTGGTAATTTCCGTGCAGCTTGGGCTCATGCGGCTCGCCATTCCCTCCTCCGCCGCCAGCCCCCCTCGTGTTACTGTCTTCGAGTATTCCAACGGCAAGCACTACTTCGGTCAGCTCTCCGACTACGATCCCACCCTCTAGTGTGTCGAGCGGTTTCTCGTCTACATCTGATGCCGTGAGCTCCACCATGACAGAAGCTCCAGTTCTCTTTTCCACCGAAATAGCTTCAAGCTCTCTCTGGACAGGAAATACCTGGATCAAGATATTCGGCATCAAGATTGGCGATTGCCAGCCAGCAACAGATCAAGATGACACAAGCGACGATTCGAGCAAAACGGCAAAACAACCGACCTCAACCAGTTTAACCTGCACATCCTCACAGACGGTCAGCGATTGCACAGTTACTTGTGATCCGGTAAGCACTCCGGTTGCCATGACATCTGCCTGTAGCTCGTCATCATGCTACTCAACCCGTACTGGATGCGACCTCACCGGGACCACAACGACGACCACAAGAAGCGCCAGCAGGGAACCGTGCAATTTTGGCTGTACGCTATGTGGCGATGCTGGAGACTCTTCACCGACCGCCGCTGTTCCCACTCTTCCATTGGCAACTATATCTGTGCAACAGGCTCAAGAAACGGGATCGATTCTCAAGTCAAAGCGTACGATGGCAGGTCCGGCAGATGATGTCGATTTCTTTGAAAATACTTACAGAGGCTCTGTCCAAGTTACACGTCTTAGATCACAGCATCCTGGTCCAAATGCGGGGATTGCCTCTGCAAGAGCTTTCAAGCTGGGTACAACCCCATTGGACTTGTTACTCTCGGGACTTTGGGGCTGCACCTCACTTGTCGTGATGTCAGAAAAGGATATCTGGATGTCGCACTTCTGGGAGGCTCCAAATATACGGGCTGATCGATTCGATGCTGACGTTATGGCTGCTATGAGATCGGGGACGGCTTCAGTCCCAAGTCTTACTGCTCTCGTAAATCAAGGGGCATTCTCCCCAGACTCGAAACCAAGAATTGTTCTCTATACCGATTGGGATTCTGGACTTGGCCCTGGTGCGTTTGCTTGCCCGGACCAAATCGATGCGATCTCGACATACCTGACGACGGAGCTGCATCTTCCAGCACCAGATGTCGTTGGGTACTCGCCAGATTATGCCAATGAAGGTTCCGCCACATATGATCTGACAAATACAAGGGGCAAAATATTGTTTTAATTCGATCCTGAGGAAAGCAGATATCTAACATACATTTCTGCAGAAGACTTATCTCTTGGGAAACGTACCAGACAACAAGCTAAAACCCGGATTTGGCTTAAGGACAGTCTCCACGTCGACACCGAACCCTTTCCCGCCTGGCCTTCGCAGAAAAAACCTGCCAACAAAAGAGACAGCAGCGATGAGGACTGCCCTGATCCCCGAGAAGCCAGTCCAGGAGAAGGGTCGTCGACAATGATGTCGGTGTCAGGATCCATCGACGTCACAAGCACTCTTCAGTCGATGACTACCAGCTTTTCAGCACCTCCAATATTCACAACCCCTACGGTAACATTAAGTCTATATCTATATAAAAAAGATCGATAAATTTATCAATTTTAAGTCTATAAATTATAGACTCAAAAGATATAATAAAAAGAGGACTACCCTATAAATTATAGATTGAAAATCAATAAATACATGTAACAAATTGTACACCCTATAAATCAAGTGATATATACTTATTGTCTATATTTTATAATGCCCTCTTCTACCCAATCCTCCTATCTGTTTAATCCTCCCATCTGCCCAATCCTCCCATCTGCCCAATTCTCTATCTGCCCACCTTATTCCTTCTATCTATCAAATATAATATTCGAATCGACTCGCTCGTTGATTTAAACTAGAGTTTTCAAGTCAGAGAATGAAAATCTGAATAGGAACGCGTACTTAATAGTAAAGTATAGAACTACAGAGAGTCCAGTCCAAAGAGTGCAGGTAGAGAGTGCAGGCAGAGAGTGCAGGCAGAGAGTCCAGTCCAGAGAGTGCAATCGAGAGAATACAATCGAATGAAAATCTCAAAGGTAAAAAGCCAGAGTTTGAGAAGCACAGACCACGTAAACAAACCCCTTATTGTATTGTTAGACGCGTTTGAATCCACTTAGTGCTGCGCTCGAGCACTCCTCCCCGGTCCCCCCCGTTCACACTACCCACAAATCAGCTCAATTTATCGACTCTTAATCTATACTTTAAATGAATTTCTATTTTATTAACAGCCTATTAATAAGTATTAATAATAAGTCTATATTCTAAAAGCCTACGAAAACCGATTATAGATTTATTCCTATTATAATCGACTAGTAGTCTATAGAAATCGCTGAAAGTATGTAGGTATAGACCCCTTGCCTCTGTAGGGAACAACAAGCAGCCAAAACAAATCCAGGTCTGTTTCTGCCCCCGAGACTACTGGTCCCCTCTACTGTGCGCCTTATTCAGGACCGGGTTCTGGAATTGAAGGTGTTCCGCAGACCCAATTCAGCAGCAACATCACGGTCTTCTGCACAACTCAATTAACGAGGCTAGGTCATACACCTTTGGGCTGCGACAACGCCACTGAAGCTTGCAGCGAGATAAAAATCTCCAGTTTAGAACATTCATACACATATCCGGAAGCGAAGGCAAGTTTGAACGTATCATTGGCTGAAGGCTCCTACTTCTGGATCACTGAGGCAGACTGCATGAGTGCTCTCAGCTCTGTCTTGAGCAGCTGCCCACCGACTTCTTCTCTCGATGGCTTGCTTTGATGAAGTTTGGAGGTGGTGTCCCAATTTCGAATGGTCTTGGAAGGGTCGCATACTTTAATATGACCTTATCCTCAATCCCTATACAGTCTGCTTCAAGCTTGGTCACCCTCACTACGGTGTATGTACTCCCTTCAGACTTTTCGACTTCTACGACAGTCCTTGCGCCACCATCGTCATCATCGTTTGACTGGCCGCCATCTACCTCATCAGCTGAAACGCAAACTCCTCTGTCGTCTACAGAGTCACCTCCTCCAGCAGCCTCGCTCACTACCGAAAGTCAAGCTCCGCCATCTTCCACAGCATCTCCGCCGCCGCCACCATACCAAACAGGAACATGCAATCTCCATATCCTGGAAGTATCAACCGGACAAACAGTACCCATCGTGACGCAACTCAAGGTCACTGACGGAGGTGGAACACTCCTCACATATCCTGAATTCACCACCAGATAGGACTCAAACGTTACCATCGCTGCCACAGACTCCAAACTTCCCTATCCCATTATAGTCACCTTCCCCCGCCAAGCCTCGACATCTAAACGCTCCATGACAAAATCAACATGGAGCAAACGACTTGTCGGACCACCTTCTGTCCTCGACCCTTACGAGAAGTGGATTGTGCAGATCACAGCGGGAACCACAGCCTGGGATAGCACAGATACAGATACGACGAAACTGCCTTATTGCAAGGTTGGTGGGTGGGACAATAGAAGCTTTTTGTCGTGGTTGAGTTCGTTGTTTACGAGTGTTTTTGGGGATGTGTATCCTTCGGTGAGTTGCCTTGATATCTTTCACGTTCTATGATTTGAGATGGACTTGCTGACAGGATGATAGAATAGACAGATGGATTGTCATTGGCCTTGCTGAGTGCGCGCATTGTGCTATCTTCGGAGCCTCGGTTAATTTAGGGGGTGTCTCTACTTCAATTGCTCAAATTTATGAATCTCTCTTCTCTTGTTCTGTTGTATACTCCTATCCAAATCTTATTCGCAGATATTGCTGTTCTCGGTCTCGGAATCATATCACGGCTGATGATCGCTGCAATCAATTGGCTCTGGAAGCCGTGAGAACTATTATTTGTTGCTTTCGTGTTATTGTAATACCTCATGTCTTAGAACTAATCAGGAGTTCTATCACCCAAATCGTATTTACTTGAAACAAATCTGATTACAAGCCAGAAAAAAGACACATTTTAAAACGTCGATTCAATTAAGAGGGCGATTAAGTACCTGGGGTTCGATTCAGCCTTGGCGCTTAGATGGGCCAGCGAGGACTACGGTTGGCCAGAGTTTCAATGAGGCCGAGTAGTTTTCAGCCACCACAGCTCAGCCTCATTGTGATCGACGATCGTGTTCAGCTTCAAATACCAACACATCGACAATGTCCCAACATCATCTTGTCGCATCCTTGGGGTCCGTCTCGGCGCTCGACTGCCCTGCTACGGTTGTGACGACTTGAGCACATGCAGTATCTGCTATCATGGATCCCTTCACAATTGTCACCATCGTTGTGAGTCACGCCTCATGCATGCCTAGAATCTTAAGGAAGGAAGCATCGTGTTGAGACCGTAGCATATGGCTGACAAATTGCAAGGTCAAGGTTACGTCTGCTTGTCTATCGACCGCGAGAGCGGTTTACGCCGTTCGGAACAAGTATAACGATGCTCCATTGTCCATTGTGACCATTTCCTCTGAGACGAGTGTTATCAGTGCTTGCTTGTCGAAACTGCAGACCCTACTTTGTCGGAAGCAAGATTTTGTACAATTACTCGAATCCAGGCCCGAGCTCACACATGCACTCGATGCCTCCTTGACCGGATGCGCGGTACTGTTCAGCTGTCTGGACGATGAGTTGAACAAGATTATCAGTTGCGGAAGCGGCTGGAGGCAAAGTGTATGGTATTGATGTCAAATCTGTCTGTCTAGCTAAGTGGAAATGTCTGCTTGATATAGTGCTCTCGCTGGAACATCGGCTTTAGGCCAAACCGCCTAGTGAGACGATGCATAACTGATGATGCGGCTTCATGCCAACATGCTACAATTTCCCCATCGCATTGAGACCATCGTCACAGATTACGAGTCCTCAACTGACAAAGATCACAGCGAGTTCTTCCGATAATGGCGACTTGTCCTTCAAAGGGAAAGCGAAAATTGTATGGAATCACGACAAGTTGCGGAAATTGTTGGACGGCCTCCACAGACAGCAGAGTGCCATCAACTTTCTTATCCAGCTGATCCAACTGTGAGTCGAAAATCCCTAGCTCAAAATCATTACTAAACGAGAAAGGGGCTCTCTTGAGAATATCATGCAGGCGCTCAATCAAAATCGGCCAATTCTAGCAGAGTCCATCAGGAAAACACAATCCCTCAAGCAATCATATCCAGAAGTTGACGTCCCTGCTTCAATTTTCAGTCACGACGATTGCCAAAGTCTGTATTCGAATGCTCCATCCATTACCGGGGCTTCAGAATTGGAGTTCGAATTCGATGACGATATCGTCAACAGCAAAGTTTACCGAAGAGCCCTTGCATATGCAAGAGGAAAGACGTTGAAGAACGACCAACCCATCATTGAAGGGGATCTTATCGACCTTTCCGACTCACAGACGATTGTCGCAGCGCAAACGAATCAAGCGACTCAAGACCTGGAATGCTTGGTGGTTCAACAGCATGATCAGGCGAGTGGCATGATGGAAGCATCGAGTTTAGATAGGTCTGATAGACGCCGTACGTGGTCCGACCAAACCCTGGATGACACTGAAGAGGCTTATATAGCTGCTGCAGAACGCAGAAGGAGGAGGAGGGAAGAGAGGAACTCGCATAATCGCCTTGGTGTGAGTAGTGTACGGCCACATACTACACTAATTGAGACGACTTCACTTAAACGACTCATAGAATCTGCCGAAGCAGACTTCAGACGACGGTTAGCTTCATCGGAATTAGGAAAATGGGGCTAAGACTATTATAACTATAGCGTTGTTCGAATACCGCGCCCACCTCCTCACTATACTCTCCGCCAAAGCTTCTCAGTTCGGAGATTATCAGCTAGGCCAGACGTTGAGCAAAGGCAAGCATGGCAAAGCGAAGGTGGGCTGGAAAGTCGAAGGCGGTCCACAAGTCGCCATCAAACTCTTCAGGCGCGATTCAGTCAGGACCAACCCTACCATGCTTGCCAAGATCCACCGCGAAATCGTTATTCTTCGAGAGGTTGTGCATCCAAATATAGTGCACCTTCACGAGATAGTTGAAACCAAGAAACACATTGGTATCATTCTAGAGTACGCTTCTGGCGGATCGCTATTTGATTGCGTTATTAACCACAAGTACATTGAAGACAAAGCCAAACGAAGACTCTTTGCTCAAATCATTTCTGGGGTAGGTTATCTTCACAAGAAGGGCATCGTGCACCGTGGGCTCGACGTCCACAACATTTTCCTGGATCGCAACCGCAATGCCATCATCGGAGGCTTCTCACGGGCAAACACTTTCAATCCAGACCACAAAATGACTGAACTGATTGAATACAACCTATCTAAGCTCGATTTCGTGACGAGAATGGAGTTGGGTCGCATTGAAGCTAACGGCTATCGTCAAGGGGATTTGATGGAAACCCGATCTGCAGGTTATGTCCAGTGTTATGATGCTCCTGAGCTCGTGGAAAGAGATTCTCTATATATTGGTAGGAAGATAGATATCTGGAGTTGTGGTGTGATCTTGGTAAGTGATGGCACGATATCCTAGTTCATGACCTTCGGCTTAACATGATCTACCACAGTACGCCATGCTAGCCGGGTATGAACCTTGGGATCAACCTTGGTATGACGACCCAGCAAATGCGGACGGCGCAAATATCAATCTTTTTTTATACGAGAATACTGTCTTGACGCCATTGACCTTCCCGGAAGGTGTAGGGCCTCATGCGAGAGACTTGCTCAGGCGTATCCTTGTTCCGGATCCACTGAAGCGAGCCGATCTTTGCGAAATTGCCCGGCATAGCTGGTTCGGCGAGTATGCTGATATGCTTAAGTTTATTTCCGTCGAATCTAATAGGGGGCCGACCGACAGCGAGGAAGCATCAACATAGACATCCCGTCCAGAGCGAAAGAGAAGCATTTGAAATATGCGTACAGAGACGCAAGAAACTCTCCAACCAGCAGTTCGCCTGTATGAAATGCGCAATGCATCTCTGTTCGTTCGCCGAGAAAATAGCCTCGGTCAAGAACTTGCACAACTATCGGTCGACACATTTCTGTACGTGATTGTGGAAAGCATGTTGGTGTGTAGGGTGGGAAGGGGTGATGGATGGAAGATATATGATTATAGGAGAACGATGCTTGGGAAGAGAGGAGAGAGCTGGCCGAGAGCTGATTAAGAGATGGGAACAGAGGATGATCGATAGCTGTGCTTGCTGAGCACAGTCACTTGTGCACTGGCAGATCATTTCTGCGTTGCTGAGGAAGAGTCGATACATCAGACCAAGGTTATTGAAGAGTAAGTCATAAACCTTCTAGACGGCATCGCAAACGCTAATGATCACAAGGTTTAAACTTGAGCATCACGACATGAAACAAAACAATAAGCTTCGCCCAAATGTTTGCGTCGTATGGCTCGTGTACAAGTTCAACGATTGCAATATGCGAAGGTTATGACTTAGTTTAGCAAGTGCCGTGTTTGGTTCAACGTCCGATCCAAACTCAAGTCAGTCTCCGACTTGCCCAACCCTGATATTGAGCCTCTTTAGCTAAGAAGTAAGATGAGGCTGCGTTCTCCGACAAGTTGAGATTCTATAAAAAGCCCTTGTGTTACTCTACTCTGCAATGCTTCATCGTGTTCAGAACTTATAGATTGTTTGTTTTTTATATCGCGCTTAACTAAAACAGTTCTACTTAAAAGCTAAAAAAAAAACCGTCTTTTGAAATATCCTTTCGCTCGAGAGAGTAGTTTAGCGCTAAGAATCGAAGTTAGTTTTAGCGTTTAGATCGACGATTAACTCGCGCGATATTAAGACATCGAATCCCTAATATAATAAAGAGCAATAACTAGTTGGCAACCTAATGTTACCGAGCAGTTGCGGCTAATAATAGACGGGTTTTAGCATCGCGTATTTGCATACAAGCCAAATAAAGCAAAAAGCTGTGAATCGTGTTATTAATGCTAGTGATAATATACGATCTTGAAGCTCTGACGATGACGACTAGGCGTGACACTTTGGGAGGGATGTATGGCTTGTTATTTCGGGTCCAGACGTCCAAGCCAAACGCCGGCTCTTAGGTTAGAAACGCCTGAATGGCCGATCGGTTGGTCTGCTCTATTTTGTTCCTCAGCTACCACTAAGATCTGATTTCTGCAACGATCTCTTCATCATCGGAGATTCCATTAGCTGATCCCAATTGAGCATCATGATAGCATTTTGCTTCGATATCAACACCTCATCAGCACCTCTTCTTACGACTTCCTCGCTGTAAGTCGTGATTGCATCCTTTAAGCTGGATGCTCCAGCAACGACCTTCTGCATCGCATCAACGAAATGACTTGCATCACATATTGCATGATTCAAGCCCTGGCCACGATCTATCAACGTTAACTATGCCGATTTCCTCTCAATTAGACCACTCACGAGGCGTCATTGGATGCGCTGCATCTCCAGCCAATGTGACTCTTCCGTCATGGTTATCCCACGGAATTGGAACCCAATAAGCCATCTTGTCATAAGTAATCTTCGTATCGTCCGGCATCCACATAACTGCAGAGCGAAAAGGCTCGCACATGGTCGATGCTTTCTGCTTTACTTGTGCAAGACGACCTGCGGTATCCAGCGAGTCATCCTGTTTCCCCAACCAGCTAGTGACGACCTGAAATCGCCACGTCGCTGGATCTTCCGGATCAGGAACGTCTTGAACTAACGGAATGTCAGTGCGTGGGCTAGGTGGTGTACAAAGGGACGTACTTGACAGGAACGACAGCAGTCCCGGTTTGACTGCGAAACTAAACACAGGATGGGCACTTCGGACAAACTTCGCCTTCTCCGCATCTCCGTATGTAATTGCTACATTAGAATGTACAATCTCCAGTGGCGTCACTTCGGCCTCCGACCCTAAAAGTACCTTGCGGACTTTGGATTTCGGGCCATCGCTTCCGATAATGATACTCCCTGCAACGAGTTCCCCATTTGTAAAGACAGCAGTAACTCCGGCCTCCTCATACCGTATGTTAGCAAGCTCATAGCCATACTAATTCATTAGCAATGTTTCGGCAGCACCTCTTGGTCCTCACATGCCTTTACATCAATGCCCTGACAACAGAACGCCCTCAACTTCCTCCTCGATACTCGTATCGTCCTCGGAATCGGCAGAGCTTTCAATATTGTGCCATCTAAACCATTATATATTTTCATGTCATCCCGATCTGGCGCGTCCAGAAACGGGTCATTCTGCGCCTCCTTCAGCCTCACCCGGAGATCGGGAGGGAGCAGAGCTTCGAGCTGTGGTAGCGACCAGTGTATTCCCATGCTCCATTCGCGAGGTCGGTAGTGTGAGGCTGAAGGCTCAGAATCGAAGATAGAGAAGCTTATGCCGGCCTGTCGACGTGGTTCCTTGTTAGTAAAGGACTTGAAACTCTAGGAGGACGTACCTGCTTCAGGCCATGAGCAATCAAGAGGCCTGTCGCTCCTGTGTATTGGATGTCAACTTCAGTCCAGAGCATGCATTGCACATATCGTACCTGCTCCAATTATAAGGACATGCATGTTGGTTTATACAGGTAAAGCCATGTTAACTCGGATCGAAATGATGCTGTCGAATATCAATATATTAAACAGGGGCGGCGTTGCTGTCCTGTCCTGCCGATATCTCCTTAGCCGCGGACAATGAGGCGCACGGACCCGCAGGTGGCCTGTCATAATAAGCGCGCAATTAACCTTCTCTCTGCTTGCTCTCTCGAAATTCTCCACATTGACATGATATAGTCACCCAATTTACAGGGATTCCACAAGACAGAGCCAGAACGCGCAATTCCGCCGCTGATCATAGGATCCACTAACATGTGCAACCAAGATCCACCCCTTCCAACTGCCGAACCCATGAACAAAGAAAAGCTTTCTCCACAGCCAGCAGACTCAATTGTTATGCAGACGGAAGGTAGCCTTGTAGCGCCATCCGAACAGGCATTTCTTGGGCAGCAGGTTCGATACCACAAGACAATTGCAAGGACAAGTCTGACTCACAAGGATAGGCCCACGATCAAAATGAGGAAGAAATAGAGAATCAACAAGAAGCGATACCTCATGTCCACACAGACAACGATTCCGCCGTACAGCATTTGACAGAGGATGAAGACGACCATGGCGATGGTGTCAATGATCATGTAAGGGCCCTATCTAGTAACTCGAAACATCTCACTCACTTTCTTGCGTACTTCAGGATGAAGGCACCTTTAGCGACTATAGTAGCGAATATTCGTAAGTTCTCTTCCACCCTAATGGCTTACGGCAAGGCATTGAGTTTAATCTTTCAGGTCGAGTTTCTACACTAGCATTTTGAGCGAAGCAACGGACTATTACTGGGAAAATGGAAGAAGATATCATGCACATCAAGGTGGCCGTAAGCAACCTCATGCCGGGAGTGTAAGTGAATCCCTACTGATCTGAGAATCTTCTGTAGGATATCTACTCCCAAATGACGAGGTATGTTGAACACTCGATACAAGGTCTAGCAGTGGACTAATGATCTCCTTAGGTCGAACTTGACCGAGAAGATATGAAACATCATGAGTGGATGCTGATCACAGATTTTCGGCTACATCTCTCTCCAATTGGTAACAATCCTCAGAGAATACTGGATATTGGCACAGGCACGGGTAGGAGGCTTTATAGACCTGATTTGATATACGTAATACTGACGACTTTCAGGAATATGGGCTATGCAAGTTGGCAAGTCTTCGCAGCTGGGATGTCCAGACAAAAAGCTAATATTAGTAGCTGATCGCTATCCTTCTGCCCAAGTCATTGGCACAGGTCAGCACCTTCCTCAGCAAATTTGGCTCGACCTAACATCTTTCAGATATATCTCCTATACAACCAACATGGTAAGTATTGGCAGATAGTACCCTCCTTTTAGTGCGCTCATCAATTCGTAGGGTCCCTCCGAACTTAACTTTTGAAGTCGATGACTTGGAAGCGGAATGGCTATACAGACCCGGAACATATGACCTCGTCCACGTTCGGTTCATGTTTCTTGCAATCAAAGATTACCCGGCAATGTTAGCTCAAGCATATAGGTGAGTGTCAATATCAACAGCCTATTCGTCCCTAACATCATCAAGGACTTTAAAGCCAGGTGGATACGTAGAGCTGTCGGAATTAGGAGTCACTCCTGAAACGACCAACCAAAACTACCCACCACCATTTCAAATTTTCCGCTGGCTCGAGCTCTACGACGAAGCCATGAAGAAGATGGGGTTCAATTTCAGAGTAGCACATGCTTTCAAAAACATGTTGACAGACGCTGGGTTTGTAGACGTGACTGAAACGAAATTCGAGGTACCATGGGGGGCATGGCCCAAAGACCGAAGAAGAAAGGCTATCGGTCTCTGGCATCTCGGTCTGTGCTCGCGAACATATAATGGTCATTTCTCATGCTGACACTGTTGCAGAACAACTTAAGCAGGGCCTTCAAGGGATTGTTATGGGACTCTTCACTCGATCTCTGGGCTGGACGCCAAGCGAAGTCGAGGTCTTCCTGGTTGAATTGCGGAAACAACTGGATGATAAGTCTTACCAATTACTGGATCATGCGTCAGTCTTCGCTTTTTCCTCTTAGCCGTGTATTTGTGCTCACTCGAATTATAGATATGTGGTCTGCGGCAGAAAGCCGTAAGAAAGTAGCGGTGCAAACTGATTTAGGAATTCCATAACGGTGTGCAAAAAAAAAAAAAAGGTTGCAGCGCAATAGACGTGCTAGCGTCAATTCCAGCCATGCCGTCCATCGTTGGCAGCCACTACGGGACCATCAGAACTCGTCTTCGGCGAGATTCGAAGCGAACGTCATTACTTCTGCGAAGCGTGCGGTTGGTCCTAGGAGACAGGTGGGATCGGATCCAAGAAAGCGAGATTGGGCCCCTATTCACGGACAGAGAGCTCAACGACATGATTGTGCTACCACATGATGTTACGGACGCCGTCGGACTACTCGCAACGTGCGAAGGTTGTGACTTGGTTTGGCAAGTGCTGTATTTAATTCAACGTCTGATTTGTGTTGCTGATTCTCCTTTCTTTCAAGTTGTGAGTCTCGCTTGGGTTGAGGGCGGCATTTAAATTTTGTGTTTATGCGGGAGGCGTGGTCTTTTGGTTTGTTAATTCTCGCTGCTGTTCTTATTGCTCTTGCTCTTGGCTCAATGTTGATTACTTGTTGAGCTTCTTTAGCTGATCAGTGAGATGAGGCTGCGTGCTCCGCGGCCGACAAGTTGAGGTTCTATATGAAGTTCCTGTCGTGTTGAGAACCAGTAGAATATTTGTTCTCCCACATCGCGCTTAGCTGAAACAGTTCTGCTTACAAGCCAGAAAAGGACCGTCTTTTGAAACGCTGATTTAGTCGCGAGGCCGATTATGTAGGCGCCAAGAGTTCGTGTCAGCCTTGGCGCTTAAGTCGATGACCAACTCGCGCGATGTTAGGACATCGAATCGTTGATATGATAGAGGGCAATGATTGGCTGGCAACCTGAAGTCGCCGAGTAGTTACGGCTCAGTTGCATAATTGTAGTCTGCACGTTTGCTTCCGTTTTCTTCAGTCGATGGTGTTGGTCAGGATGCCGAAGCTCAGAGTTTTGGGGGCGACGACGACGGCAAGGCTCGCGGGTAGGAAATTATTTATCTTGGGTGTCTCCTCCTATATTTGAAGCAGCCGGCCCCTTCCTCAACAACTGCCGCGAGTGCCACCTTTGACCAAGCCTGTCTATAACTTCCATCCTTCGAGTTATACAGCTTACTAACTACAACACATCCGAATCCGATCCATTTGACCGGTAAAGTAATTCTATCTCGATTCCGTAACAGTACAACAGCTGACATACATGTCTGATCAGTCACTCTAAATCCCCCAAGATGTCGATGAATTCCACAATCTACGTCGGAGTATGGACAAACTGGTCCCAAGGAGCGATCATGGGCTCCACTCTCACATTGAGCGCCCAGCATGGCACCATCCTCATCTCGGTCTTGACCCTGTTTATACGACTCATCGGTGGCCGAACCTGGGGCATCATATGCTTTATAGCGCATCAACTGAGGACTACCAAGGAAGCCAAGGACGGCCTGTATCATCAACAACAAGCAACCCTACGCAACAATGCGTCCGATATCCAGACTTTGTGGCAGCTCACAAAAATCAGTTGGTCATGGCGACCCAAGACGAGTAATAGCATACGGAAGTCCCTCGGTCTCATTGTCTTTGGAACTATACACCTGTTGCTCTTTGCAGCTGCTGGCACGTTTTCCTCTCATCTGGTCACGCTCGGCAACGAGGTTCTCCTGAGCCGAAGTCCCAGCTGCGGTCCTTGGGCTATGCCCACTGTCAGCAACGAGTCACAATTAGCAGAAGGCGCGAACTATGAGCTGTACTCGCAGAATACCATAGCTTTGAGCAGCCAATATGTTTCTAATTGCCTGACTCAATTAGAATCATCGTCCGCATGTAATACCTTCAGGCAAGCTCAGTTGAACTGGACTTCGATGACCGAGGCTCCATGCCCCTTTGAAGATGACTTGTGCCTCGGTCCGGCCAACAGCTCTCTCCGACTGGACACGGGTTTGATCGATTCTCGCGACGACTTGGGGATCAACGGAGATGATGCCCATCGCGTGCAATACAGGAAGACGGCCACTTGCGTTCCAATCACAACTGAAGGATACTTCGAGAACGGAACAAACAGCTTCTCGAACGGCTTGACTTACAACTACACTGCAGCCTTTTATGGACCCAACAATGTGCTTCCTTCCGAGCTAGAGGATAGTGGAGGAATACCGAATGCTACCTACGTTCATTCTAACTTCATGGAGACTGTCCTTCGCTACGACTCGGATCAGGTTTCAGGAATACCTTATTACACAGTGAGGTAAGACTCACTCTTTGAGCCCTTGTTCTTCACAGTTACTATGCTAATTTTTGACATACAGCGCAGAGCCTGGCTACTTTGGAGACCCATCGGATGGCTTCACACCCCTCCCCGCTTTCAAAGCTGAGAACCAGACTATAGCTTTAGTTTTTGCATCCTTTGTTGGAGCTTACACCGGGCCCAGCGATGATTTATGGCTTTCGGCACACCGCCTTGGTAATGCCAAAATCGAATTCGATGGGAATGACAGTTTGTCCCTTCCCGAATACCGGATCGATAAACCCGTTTCAGTTCTCGCCTGCACCGAGCAACATCAATTCTGCAATCCTAATCCAGCATCAAATCTCTCGAATAGATGCACTCCTTTCCTCTCGCTCGATAACTACCTGAACGATGGGTCAGACCCCATTAGTCCGCTTCTTTACAACGACTACCAATCAATCATAGCCAAGATTATCCACTTCGCGGTATTGAGGTCGGGGATTTATCCAATTGTTAGTCAACTGAATCCGCCCATTATGGCCGCAGGTCTGGCTGCCGGCGGAGTGTCCCCTCCGTTGCCGGACAATCAATGGGTATTGGAAGCAACAAATTGGTTCTCAATAGGACTGAACAATCTTCAACGCATGATGGTCGACGTAGCGACCGGACCACCTGGCAAAGACGCCCACTATACGACGGGTCTGGCGGACCAATTCCCATCCCTGCAATGGTACTGCGACAACCAAATTGTTCAACGCGAAGACTTCCTGTCATTCAATGTACTTGCTCTGGCACTGATTTTCGTTTTCGGTGCACTGGTTACTGTCGTGAGCTTGTTTCTTGAGTCGATTGTTGGCTTCTTTCAGCTGAAGTTTAAGCGGGGACTTTACCATCAAGTCAGATGGCAGCTTGATTCTACGGTACAGCTTCAGCGTATGGCGTTTGAGGAAGCTGGACTCGGTACTTGGAGTGGAGGCGCAGATGATGTTCCTGTCACAGAGAAGGACGAGAAGTTTGGACCAGCTACTGAGTGGGATGAATGGCATCCAAGTATTTGTGGGAAGGCTATTGTGAAACATGAAGCTTCTTGGATTTGATGAGTCTGAGTACAATCTTGGNNAAATATGGAGACTCGCTAAGTTAAAGAGGGGGGGGGGGGCCACATTGTCTCAGCAAAATGGGCAAATCCAGGAATACATATTGAGTTTCCCGGCCTCTATTATGATCTTATCATTTTCCCTTACCTCCCGGAATTTTTTTGGAAGCGGCTGTTGTCCAATGTGCAGCGCGTTGAAGGGCAAGGCAACAAGCCACAATACAGCTCCAGCGAATGAATTGCTGATGAAGATCTAAGAAGGATCAGTAGACAGTAGTATCCGCATACTCGGTGTGCAGAGGTCAAGTACACTACCACTTCTCAATTTCTACAGCGTGTAGTCAGCTAAAGAATCCAGGAGGTGCTCGGATTGGTCAAAATCATATCGCACGAGGGCTGATATTGATATCGCTGCATACCCCTCGCAGACAGAAAGCATAAAAAAGTGCCCATCCCGAAAACTTCTTCAACTTATTTCTCCAGATTTCACTCATTCATCCCGTTCATCAACCAAGCTTCAAAACCCCACCAAAAAGACGATTTCATTCCCCTCAGGCGCCTATAAACTCAAATTCCGCAGACACGATGACTTTCTCAGGTCCATTTGATCGGGACATTGGCGATTTTGGGGGACGAGATGTTCCGAAGCCTGAACCAAAACCCTCGCCCCCAAGAGATACCAGTTTTGGGGCCAGCATTCGCTTGGGAGAGTTCGTGTTCTGAACATTCGATGTCCAGTATGTTTTCTGAATGCTGGTTGACCAATCAGGGACTAACATTTAAAAAAGATCATGTCTCGACTCAAGGATATACTTGCTGGTAGTGTAGGATCATCTCCGGAGATATGAGAAAATGGTCTGGACTTTAGCTTGTCAATGCTATATAAAAATGCTTTTGCGTCACATGATTACTCTCTTTTACTTTCAAATTTGCTTTCCGTATACTTGATACTTGGGATTTGCAATGGATCAAGACAATAAAATATGAGTTCTTGATTCTCCTCGAATGGAGGATGAAGAGGATTAATACGTGCTTAGGTGGTTCCAACTGTAAGATGTGATTCCGCCCTTTCTGAGATCCTCGCTTAGTTTGGGGTGTTCCACCTCGGAAGTACCAACAGACCTCTGTTAAGAAGAAAGGTTCGCGTGATGAACGAAACACAAGAGTATCATTGGGCAGTGAGTCCCGACAGCCATAATCTTGGGCCACGGTCTTATACGGCATATTGGGCGTGAACACATTTACCCCGCTCCCACCATACGAATCCCCGCCAAAACATATTGAACGGAAGCATAAGATGTTGTGCTCCCTTTCTCTTTCCCCATAATAAATTCGGACTACGACAATCAACTGCTATTCGACGAATGTGAACAATATTTGCCATCTCTCGGAAGTCAGGAAATATCCAAGATTATCAGTTGAGAACGATGTTTTCTATCGGGAAGGATTATTATTTCAAACTGTTGACCTTGAAACCGGAGAACAAACCCACACCCAAGCCTACTTGGCCAAAAGACACCGATACTGGCGATTAGGTTGTGTGATCGCGACATCGAGTGGTAGGGACGATTTGGTTGACGGGTACGGCATCTAAACATCGGAAAGAAAATCTAAGCTCAACTAACGCTATATCCAGAAAGACTAGGGGCTTGAACTTGATACTGGTCGAAGGTTGGTCTGTGGGAGGACAATGACAAGGGGTCTAACACGTGGGGGTCGATATCAGCGAGCAGTTAGGAGGAGTTTGTGTTATATGAAAGTGTAGGACAATGTAACGCTTGACCGCTTTCATTCCACCTTCACCGGAAACTTCAGACACTATGGACAGTTATAATAGCTTGAGTGGGCAGGATCAGAAACTCGTGCACACAGCGGAAACGTCCCACCAAGTTTCTTGAGAGCAAAAAGAATTCTCTGCCCCTCAATCTTCGAAAGAAACAGACTCAAAAGTCCAACAGCCGTTCTCCTCAAACCTCCATCAGCAATTCCTATCTTCACCACCTCATCTCGATCCATCGTCACAGAAGTCATTATTAAATTGCCTCGACTGCACACCAGTCACACCATGTCAATTTTCAACTCATCACCTCTTTTCGAACACCTTGATCCAAAGAAGCCGCCGAAGGGAGATGATGACGATAGCGATACTGAGTAATTTGTCCATAAGTTACAGCCCTTCGTCTATCTTCGAATGTTCGAGTAAGTATCCTTATCTTCTTGAACATCGATGCCTTACTCACTGAGAAACAGGAAAGACAGCATAATATCGACGCTTAAGCATTTCGTAGCTAGAGAAAGATGAGAGGATAGTGTTGTGGTCTAAGAAATCAGAGGTGATAGGGCTGAGATGGTTGAAGGCATGGGTTGGCAGGTGTATTTTGAATGGCAAGATCTTTCGAGACCTCTCTGAACTTCCATGCTTAAATGTGCTTTTAATTTTGCTCTCATCTTCTCAATGGTTTTTGCCCGCTATCCTGACTCGTGTGCCCCTTTTGTTGCTTTATATCACGTGCATCTTCCATTTTCTCCCATTTCTCTCCACCATCTCAACAAAGCTCACTCTAAGGACTGCAGTGAGCTTAAGTGTGCTATGAAAGCCCTCACGTGAGTTTCATGTATGACTTACCCTCCGCAGTGCCATCTCCTTGCTTCACCACACGACAAAGTTCGCTTCGGACGGGGACATTGCTCTCCCTGCCCGCCTTTGGAAACCCCTCGACCTTGACGCCCTTCCTGAACAGCACACAATGCGTCGAGCCACCAAAATGGAACTGCTTCTCATCAGCAAACCTTCTCTGTCACATTTTCAGCGTACCCACCATCCCCAACTCATCACCCTTCTTCACATGCTGCCCCTCCTTGACAGTAATCTCACATGTCGAAACCTCAACCATACCCACAGGAATAACGCACATCAACCCAATGGCCGGATTATCAGCTTCAATGAAGATGATCCCTCTCGTGGCCATCGCACTCAAATACTCCTGTCCCAGATTCTCACCGCCGGGATCCTCTCCAGTAGCGGCCTCGAAACTAGTGAACGGCGGTTCAGAATAATACGTCCCATCAACAACGTATTGCTTCACGATCTTCCCGCTGACTGGAGAGTGCCAGCGATGATAGCTCAATGCCGACAAGAAGGCTTGGTAGATCGTCCCGCCCACGAATTGCTCAGCCAGGTCGTCATGAGCCAGCATATCGAGAACAGAGTACGGTTGGCCCTTGATCCAGAACCGTTCATGAGCTTTGACGCCGTGAGCTACCTTGTACGTCTTCGATTCGCAAGAATTCGCAACCACGTTGTCGTTCTCCGGAGAAGCAACAGGACGAACTCCTTCGCGGTATTGTCGAGTGAAAAAGTTGTCCCAGGATGTGAATCCGTGATGTTTGTCGTTCGGATCACAGATGAACAGTTTCTCGAATCCGAGGTCCGTTCCTCCAGCTTGATTAGCAGCAGACTGAAGATCCTCTCTTCCGATCTCGCCAAACCATCCTGTAGGACTCGTATCAAGAACCTTCGCCGACTCGGGACTCTGCAAAAACTGTCCCCAAACATTAAGAACTTTCTTCAACATAGCATTAACCTGTGGATCCTGGAAAACTGCAAATCCACTCGGAGTCCCCATCGGCCAATCAAAAAGTCCATGGAACGGCAATCCCACCAGTCCAGCTCTATGCTCGCGCTCATTCCACGACGGAGCTGTGGTCATGAGGTGATTTAGAAGTTGAAGCATATGATGGTAATCGCGGATTTGGCGCTCGCCAGCCGGGTTTTTGGCGTATTGTTTTTTGTTGGGGATTTGTTCAAACATGGAGCTGAAGAGCATGTAGAGACGAGTGTCGTTTTCGATCATTGTTTTGAATTCTTGGATGACCGGGTGCAGGGACTTTGGGTTCTTGTCGACATGGTTGACGGTGTCTTGAAGCCATTTTTTGTGGATTCTGTGGTCTTGAGGGAGCCAGTCACCTGTCCTGGGAATTGTTAGTCGTGGTGGTGGTGGTGTTAGGAGGAAGCGAACGAACCTGTGGACTTTGTGCTCATCTGGGATCGCCGACATCTTGTAACTGTTTGAATTCCTCTTAATTTCTCTTGGCAGCCAAGAAATAATTATGAGAGATGATGGTCTCTAAATATCCAGGCCCCGAATCTGAAATCAAGATTGAGGGGAACGCATGACGTACCTACCTGAGGCGAATGGGTTCCCACGTGATACCAACAATCAGCTGTTGTCATTGTCCGTTTCCTGTGGAGTTTTCTTCGTTTGCATAAGTACCAAAGTTACAAGTAGAAATTACTCTTGACACGCCACCAATTGAATACCTCAATCTCTCGCTCGCATTCACAACCTAGGAATATTCCCCAGGGCCTTATCGGTAAAATCAATGTTCAACACCCTTTTTTTAACCATGACTCAATGAACCCAGCTAGTAGCCTTCGAGCGTTCAATCGCCCTCTCGGTCGACTCATCAATGTCCTCATTCGGCAACCCAAGTAAGCTATTGATCGTGCCCTTACTATTCTCAAAGTCGCCACACCCGTCAGGATAGAAGACTCGGGTATACATCATCTTAGCAAAACCAATGCGTTGACCTTCCTTGATCTCCTTGAGACCGTTGGAGTACCGCTCATGAGATGGCTCTTTGGTGATGGTCCAATCTTCTTCTTTGCCTCCTGTAACGCGAAGAGCTGACTCGAGCATGTCTTTCTGGCTGACGGTAAAGGAGTTGGTGTAGACCGCCTTGTTCTTGAGTTTCTCGAGACATGCATCTTTGTTTGAGCATTCGGGTTTGATGGGTAGGCTGAGCAGAGCGGCAACTGCACGACCGACCTTGCAAGGGTCAGTTTCTTGTCCGAGAACTGGTTGAGAAGTGTAGGTCTACCTGTGGCTAAGTCGAGATAGAGATCTTGGTCTCACCCTCGTCGAAGAGAGTGACAGTGCGCTGGGCGAAGTCGAAACTAAAGGCAGGAGGAATAGCCAAACTCCATTCATACCAGAAGCATGTAGACACAGCGATGAAAGCGCTCTTGCCCAGATCTGCAATAGCCTTGCGAGTCGCTTCTGCACGTATCATAGTCCACGGTCGGCAATCGTCTCATATGTTCCAGGGTCGTGGAGTCACGCACCTTTGGCTGGAAGACAAACAAGTCTTTGACCAGTGCCTCATTTGCGGTGTCTGGGGCCGATTCATTTGGCAGAATCCATTTCACACCTGCCTCTCCGGCGGCATTGACCAGTTTTATGTCGGTATCTTTGGGAACGCCGCCAGCGAGGGTTATTACTAGGGCATCTTGGCCTCTGGGTGCCTCGACGATGGCCTCGGGCTTATCGTAGTCAACGCTCTTGGAGATCACGCCTTCTGGTAACTTACTCTGGCTGTCAGCTCGGGTGATTGCTGTGACGGTGTGCTTGCCGGTTTTGAGGAGGGCTTCGGTCATGAATTTGCCACTGTTTCCACCAGCCTGCCAACGTCAGTTAGGTTCACAAGAAGGCATTGGATATAATACGACTCACACCGACTATAGCAACCTTGGTTATATGATTTGACGTCGCCATTGGAGAGGAATGCGTCGGTGGTCAAAGGTGAACATAATGTGCACGTGACTCGAAGTCTGAGGAGAAGATGATACCACGTACCTTGTGTGGTCGCTTTCAATGATTATGAAAAAAGAATGAGGGCCCCATGGTAAATGGTTCGTCTTATCTGCAACTGGGTCTGTGCAATCACAGTCGGTTTTAAGCTCGGTGTTAACTTGCTCGTCTCGGGGATATCGGGACGACCAGAGTATATGATGGCCCTAGAGAATACACTAGCACTGTGTCTCCCGCTGTAGACCTTCTTTTATTGTAACGTCGGTGGCACAGTGGCTTGCTTTGGTGAATGGTGTCTCAAAATCGAGAGGTCCAGGCCTTGGCCACAACGCATGTGCTCGAGCGCCATTCATCTAAGGATATGCTTGAAAAGTATTGATAGTCTAGAAAGATAGCCGTAATTTCTGATGACCATGACTAAGGCGCTTGCCTCGGACCCAGACAACTCGCTCTTGAGATCAAGATCAAATTCTCAACAAAGCAAGTAAAACAATCAAAGCTGCGTTACATCCCAATTGTACCTGATGTCAAACAACATTGGTGTGGACCTGTCCATGATTGACCCCATTAGGAACTGCCCCAGGACCATAATGAAAGGTCTTGACCAACTGTTTCGGACTCCACCGCTTGTCTTTTGCTTCTGTTTCTGTTTCTTTTTTCAATCTCTCGATCTCATCTTTCGCCTTCTGCTCCTTGCGCTTCTTCCGGGTGGAGATATATTCAAGCTGTTGTCGGCCTTTCCTTTCGAGAGCCGCGTGGCCTATGATCTTGTCGTTCCAGAATGCTCGCAGGCCAGTATATTCTGTGATATAAGCTAATGGGACTCTGACAAGGACGATGAGCATAGCGCGTGACCAGGGGCTGAAAGCCATGGAAATGACAATTATGATGACTGTCAGTGAAATGCTGACTATGCAGGAGGAAATTGATCAGCATGTGCTCTCTCGATATCGGAGGCAGAAACGACTTGACTTACACATGTACTTTAGCTGTTCTCTTAGGCTCATCCAAGGAGAGGCGTTGATCTCTTGATTGTTCATTCCAAAGAAAGCTGCGAGAAAACCAAGAGGTAGCTAGGAAAGTCAGCCGACGGTGTTCCCTCGTATGACAGGATTTTCGCTCACGAAGAAGATGGTCACGATAGTGAAAGCCATGATTGCCCTTCCTTGTTTCACACTTTCGTCTGCCCTTTGCAAAGCCGCTTTGGCTTCGAGGATACTGGCTTGTTGCTGCTTGAGCGACAGTAAGCCTTGAAGCTGCATGACCTCAGTAATGTTCCCAAAAGAGATGAGGGAGTCTCAAACCTGCTGGCAGGTCCGAAGAGCAGCGTCTTCGAGGTCCTGAATCTCAGCCTGACGATTTCTCAGTAGCTCCAACACGTCATTTGCATGCTGGATAGTACTCTCCGGGACAACTTCCTGGTTTGGAGTTCGCTTTTTTTTGCCACTCTTTGAACTTTGGTTCTGCATCCCTTCCATGAATTTCCTCAGATTCCTCGCCATGTCCGTCTCGTTCTTAGACTCTCCATTCATGTGCCCTAGAATTTTCCGAAAATCGTTGACGACGTGCAGCTGCTGACTGTAGATTCGAAGCATAATTTGAAGCTCTTCTGAAATGTCCTGGGATTCGCACAGTAAAGTACCTTCTGGATTGATATCGAGGTACTTGTGGTGCTTGCTTTCCGCATTTTCGAATGGGCCAGTCATGAGAGCGCGATACCCCATATTGCGCCAGAAGCTTTCGTAAGCTACAGTTGTATGATCTGTCTATGTATATTCAGTAATGTTTCTAAGTTTGCATAAGGGGAGACATACGACGTTTCCGATAGCAGAAGCAAAGAGATCCATCACTTCCGGTCTCTGATCTAACGGCTTGGTTCGATCGAAAAATACTCGAGAGCATTGATCGATGATGATGAGAGCTAAGTGAATTCAGCATTTATCATCTCGAAGCGAGATAATGCATACCCAGGTCGTAGATTGATTGTATTTCTCTCTCTGGTATCTGCGCAAGCCGCTCCCTTAAGCTTTTGTGCACTCCTGAGGGGTCGGGCTTATTTCTGCCCCAGCGCCTTGGAAAGGATGAGATGATAGTGTCTAGCAGGTGGTTAACAGAAAAGGCCCCCTTCTCATCCAACGAGGACTCACTATCGTCTAATATCCAAAGCCATAGTTGGTCAACCATTACGACCCGCGTATTGCGAGAATGAAAACTTTTGCCTTGTCTCGTTTCGCGATACACAACTTGATCTTTATCACGAACTACAGTATCTTCCAATGTTAGGAAATAGGATTGGTCTAGAGTCCGCCGGATGTGCAAAGGAGGATCATGGTGCAAGTTCTCCCGGAGAAGACGCTCGTCTGCCTCATAATCCATAGCATTTGCCAGCTGCGCCAGGGCAAACAAGTAGCTCCCTAATTTAGTTTTACTTTTTCTCAATTAGTTTCCAGTCAAATTTTCTAGAGGAAAAGTGCATACCCGGACGATGAGGCTTTTGTCCTTTTCGTAATCTTTTGCCAAAGCTCCAGAACCTTTTTTTTCTTCAATTGGCTCTGAATCTGCTTAGGCTGAGTTCGAGCGTCCCGGGGAATTTTCTTCTCCTTGGAGTCGTTCAAGTGTCACTTCTTGGATGATTTCAGCCATTTTCGTCCGCCTACTACCTGTTTCCCAATGGAGATATGGAACCTTTCAGAAGTCAGCTTGGTCCAAACGGTTTTGGACACCAGACCCACGAAAATGGCAAAGTTTTTGCCCTCTATCCCTTGATTTGCGGACAGTGCAAGATCTGTCGGGTCCGATGAACTGGGCGATTCAGTTGCATGCTGTGTATAGGTCGCGGACTTAGAATCTTTCGAGATATCAGTAGGTCTTGAGACTGACTACTCTTTTTGAGTGCTCACCATCAGGGATTATTGAGCACCGAGATCTCATGTGTCTGGCATGAATTGGCCCCTTCCCACGTGCACCACCACCTAATCCATGCACTTGTCCGCGCCGGAATTCTCGAGAAAGAAGCTTCTCGGCTTTGGACTTGTCATGCGAAGGTTTGAAATTGAGATCATTGTGATCCCCATCTGGCTCATTGTAATAGCGGGCTATCGCGGTCTATCCATTGTGTCGTCAGTACTGAAGTAATAATGCATCAAACTGTCATCTTACCTCAATCCAATGCATGTTGTTGGTTGGAAAATGGAAATATCGCAAATGGCCAGGAGGACAAACCTCAGAGAGTGGGTTATTTTCCTCATTCTTCAAAATCTTATGCACTGGCACTTTTTGATTCGGGAATTTTCCAGCGAGGAACTGGTCATGACGATGCGTATGGCCCTTGAATCCAGCATTGGACTTTTTGAAATATATTGCACAAGCCTCGAACCCATACTCCGGCTCTACCGGTACCTCCGGAGCTAGATCTGAGCTGTTAAGTTCGTCGAGCTCGACATTCCAAGACTGCACCCTCTCCAGAAGTTTAGGGTCATCTGCATGGCTCCGTTTCCACCTGGCAGGGTAGTCTGCTATGTTAGCCTTGACCTCCATCTTCCACTCCCTTCGCGCAGCGTTCAGATCCTTCATCATCTTATCTTTCTCCTTGTAGGATGAGAAGTTGGCTCGAGTCTGCGCGATTCGGTCCTCTTCGTGCTCGACACGCTTCAGGTTTACTTCGTCCAATTGAGACTTGAAGAGTTCGCGATGCTCGAATCTCAGACTGAGATAGGTATGGATAGGATCTCTGCAGTGTGCCCAAGGCTCAGCCACGAATTCCTCTGCAGTCTTGCAATCATGCTTGGCGTATTGCATGTCGATGAAATCGTCTTGCGCACGGCGTGGGCGAGGCTCCCATGCTGTGCCATTTGTTGCTTGAGGTCCTTCCGCGGCCATGTTCACTATCTTGCCCCAAAGATGCGAAAAAGAATGGGTTCAAATAGCCATGATATTTTATGGTCTCGGTAGCGCCTTTTATTGTTCTGACTCCTAGTTCTGACATACTCGAGGCTGTCATATTGCGGTTTAACTCGAAGACCAAACATGGTGGTGTGGTGGATATTGCATACCACGCATTTCTGCAGAATGGGGATGCAGCTGGCCAGAAACAGTGAGGGTGCAGCCTTGTTAACCCCTCAATTGTTGATTGTGACCATTCAGCGTCCTCTCATTCGCTCACAATGACGGTCAAGCCGAAGCAGATGCAAGAGTGTCCTGATATTCGGGGGCTGAAAAGAAGACTCTCGTGCAGGCGCCAATTCTCAATTGAGTCGATGATTGGATGCATGCTCCGTGGCTGCATGTCTCGTCCAATAGAACCGAGCTTTTAAGCAACCTGAATTACGGAATTCCCCACCCAGAGTTGAGAGTTAAAGAGCCCCAAACCTTGGGGGTCAAGCTGAGGCCCTCGCGCGCGTGGTTCTTCAATGCCGGCATTGGCAGAAAATCATTGAGGTTACACAAGCTCGATCACGAAGCCTTTCTCTGAATCTGCTTCCTGATAAAGGGATGAATCCAGGAGCTTGTGATTCTTTCCATTCTTCACAAGCGCCTCAAGATCGCGTATCTCATGGTTTAACATAGCACCGACTCGTCGAAATTGCCCTCGCTTCGCCCCGGTAGGAACCAAAACTATACCAGAGATGACGGTGCTGCATCCATCCATCGGGTGATCGGTTCGGTGAGTGAGTACCAGAAGGAAGTACGACACAGGATAATCTACTTCGTCGTCTTTCCCCCAACGAGGTCCCTCCTTCAGAAAGGGCGACAGATCGCTGAAAATGGAGCCGCGGACAACGAGACGACCTCCTTTGACTTGTCCAAATGGATCACCACCATGGCACATCTCATGATCGAGGATATCGATGTGACACTTCTCAGTTTCCCAGAGTCGTACTTCTTCGGAGAAGGTGTACACGGTTCCTTCTCGAGAGATCCATGACCATGATGGACCTCGACCGGTCACAGCTCTACGTCTGGGATCGTATCTCGCAACGCGCCAAAGTAGACCTTGTGCAATTGTCGGCCTCCACAGACCAGCCATATATTCGCTGGGACCCAGGTTTAGCTGGCGACAGGCGCGTTGAGCCAGTCCGGCGAAAGCTACCAATTTGTCGGACTCGAAAGACAAATCGCATCTGGAATATTTCTCCACCATAGCGTCCCAGTATGTGTACAAGACGGCTTGATTCTGGGGGAAGGCTTCATGGTCCGGAGGAACGGAGGCTACAATCTTCTTCAAGAAACCATCGTGCCTGAATGTTTCTTTTGGAAATAGCTCGCCTGCTGTGTCTTGACAACATTCCCAGAAGCACCTGTAGATAAATCAGTATGCGGTTTGAAGTATGATTTGGGAGTCGAGGAGCTGAGGAGCCGAGAGGAGCCAAGTCCGCAATACTCGCAAAGAGCTTGGCTCTTTATATCTCTTCAAATAAAGGGCACATCCTCACGTACTGGTTGGCAGCAAAGTGTACCACGCGAGGGGACAAAATCCGTTCTTGGAGTACCCAGCCTCGTTCACCGAGTGGGGTCTCTTCCACAAGGTTCTTCCACACTTCTGGGTATGCTGGGTCAAAATCTGGGTATACGATGTAATCTCGCGGGGTTGCATCGTCATTGGTCCATAGACTGCTCGAGATCAGTCGTGGCAGCCAGTAGTCGTCTGCAATGTCATGACCAAAGATCCCACCGTTCCGTCCTCTGCGGAGGTGGCAGCTATGTTTAGTGTACCATGGGCGTAGACTTCACCCATCATCGAAGACTCATGAAGCCAGTCCTCTTGCGAATCTTGGATTATGCATAGCGAATCAATCCAAAGGTAGTGTACGCCAAGCAGGCGGGTGAGCTCGATCGTTTCTCGAAAGGTCCTCGGCAATAATGAGAGCGGAGTTGACTTTGAGAAGGCATCGTATGTTTTGGTCGTAAGAGACATAGAATGTCCCGAGCCCCATCGGTGACTCAAGGTGAGGTATATTGTGCTGGCTGGAAGGTGGTCGGTCTCAATAACGCGCAGATGATCTGGATTAGACACGTCCAGGAGTCGAGTAGGGAGTCTCTTCTCTGGAGCTACAAACGTCCAGCTGTGCCGACAAGTCTCGTGTTGCATCAGGCATGTTAACATCCAGTCTCTAATTTGTTGAAACGTTGATGTACAGATAGATCCTGGTGATGCCGTGCGCCTTCCAATTATGTTTTGAACCGACCGTGAGCTCTGAGAGTATTGTTCAACTTAGCCAAGGATTTTGGAGCGCTTTTAGGGAAGCTGGGACTCACAAGTACTATTGTGAGACCGACCGAAAAATGCTTAATGCGTATCTCGAGTCTAGCGCAGAAGGATAAAATTTCATCGGAGACTAATGCCAATCTGGTAGTACAGGCCCAATTCCATGAGGACTCTGTAGTCGAGGAAACAAGGTTGCCCTCAGCAGTATGTTCCTTCCTCAGCCGCTCGTCAGATGAAAGTATCAAGTTACACAGACGACAACCATCTAGTTCCGTCCTGATAATCGAGGAAAGAGTAGAATGGATCTTCCATTCAGTGTTAGGCGACCCCTTGGATAGACGGTCTAAGGCACCATCAGAGAAAATGTTCTTGCATGCTGCACACAGGTAATCACATGTCGCGGCACCGTTCATGCTGACCAGAGATGCCAAAGATCAGCAGAAATCAGAAATGAAGGTGCTCGCTTCGAAGGAATGAATGACAAATCGCTAGATCGGAGAGTTGTTGGGCGGCTCATAATGTGTGAAAGGAATTCGAATATGCTGAAGAGACGAAGGAAAGTTGGTCAGCTGCAGGACCCACATGAGCGATATCACGTGGAACGAAGGCGACAGAGGAAGCCGCCGCTTGGCAACCTGAAAGAAATCAATAACATTCGTAATTCTTCTATACCTTATGCATCCAAGTCCGCGTACTCCATTCCAATTAGCCTAAACAGACATCTTCATAGCAATACCTTTGTGTGGCTCGTACCCTTTGACCACGAAATCCTCGACCCTCCACCCATCGATACTTCCTCCCTCCTCTCTTGCAATCTCCAACTCAGGGAATGACTTCGGTTCTCGAGTCAATTGAACCTTCAGAGCATCGACATGATCGGCGTAGACATGTGCGTCTCCCATGGTATGTGTGAAAGTTCCTGGTACCAAGTTGGATACATGTGCCAACATATGCGTCAACAACGCATAGCTAGCAATGTTGAAAGGAACACCAAGTCCCATATCGCAACTTCGCTGGTATAGTTGGCAATGCAGTCTTCCTTGTCCCTTCTCACCATTCTCAAGCTTTGGGTATGAAACGTAGAACTGTGCGAACATATGGCATGGAGGTAGAGCCATGAGCTTCAGATCCTTGGGATTCCACGCGCTGAGAATGATTCTTCGGTCGTAGGGATTGTTCTTCAGCTTGTGGATAACTTCTGCAAGTTGATCCACGCCTTTCCCCGTATAGTCCGTTTGAGCATCCACGTATTCAGCACCAAAATGCCGCCATTGGAAACCATATACTGGTCCGAGGTCGCCAACTGCTCTGTGGGAGAGACCGACGGAGTCTAGGTATTCGCGCGATCCATTGCCATCCCAGATCTTGACTCCTGCTTCTGCGAGTGGCAGCGAGGATGTAGAGCCCGAGATGAACCAGAGAAGCTCTGCGATCACGGCTCGTAGAAAGACGCGTTTTGTAGTCAGGAGGGGCAAGATGGGAGTCCCGTCGGAAGAAGAGAGGGAGAACTTGAGTGCTCGAGGTGCGAACAGGGAGTATGTTCCAGTTCCAGTTCTGCATCATCGATCAGTACAATACTTCGGCAAGTAGTCATTGGCAATACCTGTCTGGTCTATGTTCACCCGTCTCGAGAATCTCGCGGATCAGGCCGAGGTATTGGTATTCTTCGTGTTTGTCGGTTCCATTTTGTGCAACTGTGGGTTCCAGCTTCTTCAAAGGGGCTGCAGTCACCGGCTCTGTTTCCATAATTGAGGGGGCCATTGCTCTTTTCGTGGAGTTGTGCAAGATGGCGACCAAGAATTGCACAACGCGTAAAGTGATCTCGACGACGCGATGGCAGGGGTCTATGTTGACTAATCAAGGGCGAACACATCATTATCTTAATAAGGACTAGCGTCCCCGAGTCGGGAGAACTTCAATTCCATCGGCGACAACTTGACTCCTAAACACACTGTGCAGACTCAATCGCAAACTTAATAACGCAGGACTGCTGAATAACCCATTTCTTACGCCCTGTCACTTCCTTCGAGAAAGTTCTCATTCCATTGTCGGGCGGCGTTGTTAAGGTTTGCAAGGTTATGATTGGGAGAAAGCACCGGCCCACAAGCGAGCTCGCATTCAATGCGGCGGGTTGAAGACATACCGACCGGTCTGCGAACTCAACACATGCAGCCCGCTGTCATTGTCCCAGGTATAAGTATTGAGAGTGTTTCCTACTCAACTGTTTTCTCCATTCACCATTACAAGTTTTTCTGTTCATAAAGCCATCAGAAGTCTACTTTTGTCTCCAAGCCACCAGTTACGCAAGCGTTTGAAAGTCAAGCCACATTTCTATCAATTTCAACAATGGTCCAAAAGACAGTTCTCATCACCGGTTCAAGCGAAGGAGGTATCGGAGATGCTCTTGCAAAAGAATTCCACAAGAATGGGCTTCGAGTCTTCGCAACAGCTCGAAATCTCGCCAAAGTTCTACACCTCAAGGACATGGGCCTCGAGGTCCTGAAACTAGATGTCACAGACGATGCCTCAATCAAGCAAGCAGTTGAGGAAGTCAAGGCTTTGACTGGCGGCACGCTAGATTTCTTGGTCAACAATTCTGGTGGAGGTCTGTGATGTCCAGAAGTTCTTGCTCGCACATTTCTGATCAGACGATAGGATACAACCTCCCAATGCTCGACACCACAGTCGCAGATGCGAGGAAGCTATTCGACCTCAACGTCTTCGCCCTCGTCGCCGTAACCCAAGCATTCGCACCTCTGCTCGTAGCATCGAAAGGCACCGTAATCAACATCGGCAGCGTAGCAGGCATAACCCCCATGCCCTGGCAAGGCTACTACAACGCTACCAAAGCCGCCGTTGCCCTGATCACAGACAACATGCGCATCGAAATGGCTCCCTGGGGCGTGAAATTCATCAACGTCATTACTGGCGGTGTCAAAAGTAGATTCTTCGAGAACCTGGTAGCTCAACATCTCCCATCGAACTCTTTGTATCTACCGGCTAAGGATGAGATTGAGCCGATGATGAATGGGAGCTTGGTTAAGAAGAATGCGCTGGATGTTGATGTGTATGCTAAACGGGTGGTGGCTAATGCGCTGAAGTCGAATCCGAAGGTGCATTTTTGGGCCGGGAGTGAGATTTGGACTATCTGGCTTGTGGATACTTTTGGTTGGTCGACTATCTGGGTATGTTTTCTCTTCTGGGTACTTGCCTTCTTACTAACTATTCCAGGGCATGGTTATGTCGAAACTTGTCAATATGCCGCTCGTAAGTAGGAAGATCAAGGCGGCAGAGTAGTCGAAGTGACGGATTTCGAAACGGGCACGAATCTTTTTTGTCTTAATCTTCAGTGCTTTAAAATTTTATCCATATCATCATTGTACTACTACATAGCACTGTAATCAATTTCCCATCCAATTTCAAACCCGTTTTCGAAACCATTCATTTAACCTCCGCTCTCTACCAAGGAACCTCCCTCATACCACCCTCCTCAAACTCCCAAAATCCACCCTTCTTCCACTTCCCCCTCTCGGCCGTAGCAAGCTGAACAACCACCTCCGCTCCATCAAGCGGATCCTTCGTCCCTCTATACCCATTAAAAGCAGTCTTACAATGCCCCGGACTCGCAACCCAGAACTCCACTCTCCCACCATCCTCTCTCGAGTCCTCCGCCCTCTGCAGCTCAACAGTCAAAGAATTCAACGCGCTCTTACTAACACTATAACTCACCACCGCCGTCGTTGGCAACAGCCCATTCGCGCTCCTGGTTATGCTTCCTCGTGCGGAGCTGACGTTGATGATTCTGGGATCTTGGCTTTTGCGGAGGAGAGGGAGGAAGGTGGTGGTTGTGGTCATGATGGAGGTTATGTTTGCGTTGAATGTTGTGTTGAAGTTTTCTCGAATGTCGGGTAGAGAATCGCTTTTTGGGCGCATACCGATTGCGGCGTTGTTGATGAGGACTATTTTCTCGTCAGCTTTTGCTCTCGCTTTCTCGCTTGACAAGGGAGTGGGGACAAACCATCAAGTCGTCCATACTTCTCCTCGACGGATTTCGCAGCCAAGATGATGGTGGGATCATTCACGATATCTAGCTCCACGACATCGAGCTTTGCCGTGATACCAAGTTTTTGTAACTCTTTGATTGCTTCAGAGCCAGCCGAGGTGGAGCGACAGGCGAGGATATAAATATTTTGGGGGTAACGAAGGCCGAGGGCTTGCACGATGGAGAAGCCTATTCCGCGGTTCGAGCCTGTTGTTAGGATTACGTTTGGTGCGGTGGACATTTCGAGTTCTGATGGGAAGTTCGATGATACGAGATGAATGGGATGAAAGCTTGGATTGTTACTTTGGGTGAAAGAGGCAAGACAAAAGTCTGAAGTGAGATGGAAGGTCAGTAGAAAAGAAATGCAAAACATGGGAGGACTTCCTGCCTATTTATAATTCTAGAAAAGCTGAGGAACTACCTCCTTGACCCATCCAACTTAATGCGTGTGGTCAATACACAGTCTAAATTCGTGATGATCGTTGGTTAGCGATCGCGGTTGTTGTCGGCGCCGTGATGGAGATAGTGAAGATAAAAACCGAATGTCGGATCGTACGTGAAGGAACACCAAGACCGCCACTCGCTCGGAATCCTGGAGCTTAAGTTGACGACCGACTTGCAGATCTTACTGGGATTGGATGTAGGGTCGCATGTGAGTTCTTATGCTGGTTAAATGGTCGAAAAGCAGATGAGTGTCGGCCGATAGAGAGCTGAGCTGGGAGACGCCTTTCACTTTGGCTTCAGCGCACTTTTTCGCTATCCAGCAACATCGAGATACAATGGCACTGAAGACTTTTCATGCTCTTTGATTTTCTCTTCTAATGCCTTGCGAGATCTCAAATTCCAAGCAGCGCTCCATTGGTCGTCTTCTCCATCTGTAGCCTCCACAATTTCTGCTCAGCACAAAGGAACATCTCCCCATTCTTACCAAAACAGAAATTCGCAACACCTCCAGGAACCAAAATCCTACCAATCAAAGTTCCAGCAGGGTTCCAAACCTCGACCCCATCACCACAGCCTGAGTAGACGTTACCCTGAAGATCACACTTGATACCATCAGGGAAGCCGACTGCTGCGTAGGCAAAAACTCTCCTGTTCACCAAGAAGGGAGTCTCATATCTGTTATCAATATCGAAGGCATATATCGTAGCAGGTCTTGATATGTTAGCCAACATTTTCACCCGTCGACACAGAAACTCACTGCTTCATATGCTTTCCGTCACCATGAATCTGGTCGGTATCCGTGATGTAACATGTTTTCTGCTCCAAATCAAAGCAAAGTCCATTACACATCCCGAACCCATCAGCCATCACTCTCAGATCTCCAGTTTTGGGATCGAATCTGTAAACTTGAGAGGGTAGCTTTGGCCTCTGCCTGAAGTCCTGCTCGTTGCCATATGATGGGTCTGTAAACCAGATGCAGCCGTCGTTGGTCACAACCACATCATTCACAGAATTGAAATCCCGCCCATACCAATTTGTCACCATAGCCTTTGGCGGAGCTCCTCTCGGCATGTAGTAGATCCCTCCCGTACCTGATGCCGCAGTACCTTGTGCGCAAAATAATATGCCATCCTGATAGTTCACTCCTCCATTCGGCATGTCGATGCCGGGCGGTGGGCGCATCTTCTGCCAATCGACCTTCTCGACATTGTCCTTTTCTCCGCGGTAGAGCTTGACGCGAGAAATAAGGATCGTAGGATAGGCAGATTGGGTGGTGCTTTGGAGAAGGTTCGAAGTTATGTAGACTTCGTCGTGTTCGGGAAGGAAGACACAGGCTTCGTGGAAGAAGGGGTTGTTGGATGTGCCTTCGCTGGAGAGCAGGAGGGAATGAGTTGGAGAGTATCCGAGGAGCTCGCCGAAGGATGGATGGTATTGAAGGATGGTTAAGTCGTCTTTTGGGGCTACGAAGGGTCTGCGGGGGGTCAGTATGGCGGGGTAGTGGGGAGGAGAGGTACTGACTTCACAGAGCCATTGGCTTCAGCGAGACGGTCAACGACCTGTGATTATTAGTGACAAGGCATTCCCTCGTGCAGACTTCGAGGGTTTACATACCTCAACTTTCGTTGATAGCACTGGAATGTCTGTATTGGTAGTAGTCGCCATGATTGGAGAGCTTGAAGGAGGGAGCACCAGGACGAGAGAAGAAGAGTGGAACTTGGCAAGTTTACCAGAACAAAAGGAAAGGACTTATAATTTGTTCGAAGTCAAAAGGGACGCAACCTACAACGATTCTTAGGAAAGCACAACCAATGCGGGGTACCTTCTGCTGATGCCACGATGAACTTGTCCTGGAGCTGGGGTTGGGTGGGATGTCCGGGCTTTGACGGCAAGTGAGAGGTTTCAAGGAAGTTAGGATCACGTGTCGTGCGATAGCTTATAGGATACAGGGCAGCTTTAAATGAGGAAATGTCGTTGTAGAAATAGGACAATCAGAGGAACAAGATAGTCTTATATAGGGTCGTACAATTCTGCGTGTGGAAAGTTGGTAGTTGGTCCCGTACGAGTTGTCCAACTTGTAGCCTGCATCAAAGCTCTGATTGCAGTTCCTCAACTTATGCTCATCTAGTTCGCATAGAACGCTTCGGTTTCATTTTCACAGGTCTCCACTGATTGCTCTGGTAGATATGCAACTCGATGAGCGTAAATCCGTACACTTCACAGTACCAACCGGACAGCAATATCCCAACAACGGTATTGAAAAATGCAGAGCTCGGATGTCCACAGTGGCTTGCTTGTTCGTAGAGAATGGGTCACGCCCGAGTAACTCTCGGTAGCTGCTTGTACAGCTAAGAGCCCCCCGAAGCACGTAGGAGCTGCACAGCACGCGGGAATCTCGGATCTCAGTTCCCTCAAGCCATGCATTCTCTATCCTCGACGTATATGTACACCGGAATGGTCGCCATGGTATCGACGGTCCAAGCCTCACGCTCTATCCTCGCAATGCCCCAATCTAGTGCGCCGCCTTCTTCTCATCCTTCTTCGCGTCCGCCTCGGCATTCTTTAAGAAATCCCTGGACGGCATTAGCTATTGTTATCCACGCAGGAAGATTTCGCAGTTGAAAACTCGATTTCTAGCAGTGGACATACTTGATGAAGCTCTCCTCGTCTGGGCTTTGGGCGTTAATAGGTGGTCCCTGAGCCTTCTGTGCCTTTGAGCCTCCGGTTGCGAGGAAGCTACCTCCAAACATCAAGCCGAGAACACCCATGGCAAGCTATGCATTTCGATATTAATTAGCATTCTGTTCCAAAGCACTGGATCGCGCCGTATGCAGCCAATTGGCAGAGCTAGAATCGGAACAGGTGCTTCTTCGCAGGACGTCGGGATTGCTTACGTAGTGGGAGCCAATTTGGCGACCGGCAATCGTGTACATTTGGACCATCTTGGCGGATTGAGTCGAAAGAGAGAAGTTCGTGTAGTGGTTGGATGTGGTATTGGAGTTGAGCTTGGTGGTTGTCGATGGCAGTAAATTTAGAGCTTCGAAGTCTTTGACATTTGAGCCTCAGGCACCAGCGGAGGCAGTTCCACCCACCGTCACTTCCCCGGACACAGCCGAGCTTCCTGGATCTCGTTCCTACAATTCCTACAACTCCGAGAAACAACGCCGCCACAGGGTTAAGGGGTACACGAGGTACCGCAATTCTGAGCCCGACTTTCCATTTCAGCGTTACAACACAATTCATCGAGATGCCAGGAAACGACTCAGACAAGTCCCGAGGACCTCCTCCCACAGGACTACCCGAGCCGGAGAAGCTACCACCAGCATTCCAAAAGATTATAGACAAGGCAGACAATGAAGATAACTTTTATGATGAGCTTTATGATGGAACGTACGTTGCAGCAAAACCTACTCAACAACCCACATTTTCTGTCCTCCATCTTACCTTGTTTCTCCAGCTAATCCTTCGCAGCGCCCCTCAATCCACAGAAAGCAGCATTCGATATGCTGCGTATGCGACTCGGATACGAACAGCACTCCTATCAGCACAACGATATGTTGCATATACATCAGACATTGGCGAATCCTTCCGACCAGTCGCTCACCCAAACCTTGTCCGAACCGCATACGGTATCTCCTGGGCCTACATTCTCGGGGATGTTGGACACGAAGGCTACAAGGCATACTGTAGCAATCAACGTACATTACATCCAGAACTCCCTCGAGAAGCCGCGCAGGAACGATACAACGATGCAAAGACAAGCATACAGACCGTCGCCGACGAGACCGGCGTATCCTTGACTCCCAACAAAGTTACACCCCTGAACGACTACCGAACAGTGATGGCACAAAGAGCGATCTTCCAGAGTCTTGCATCTATGGGTCTGCCAGCATTTACCATCCATTCTATTGTCCGATACTCCGGCAAAGCCTTGAAGAATGTCAAGAATACAAGAATACGGACTTACGGCCCAATCGGACTGGGTTTGGCAGCCGTGCCAGCATTACCATATCTGTTCGATAAGCCAGTTGAGGAGGCCGTTGAATGGGTCTTCCATAAGGGCTTTGAGACGTTTGGTGGCAAAGAGGCTGTGGGTGACGCACCTTCGACTGGACGGGAGCAAATCTTGGAGCAAAAAAAGAGGACAGCAGCCAGGAAAGAGAGCGAGAAAGAGAGAGAGTTCAATTACAGGAATTGATTACCGGGTATGAGGAACGATAGTACATATGGGCAGTATGGCGTTTATGGAGCATCTCGACTTTTACCGATGCTAAGGCATTGTCTATAGAATACCACTTCTCTAATTGCTTTAGGGGCCGGTTTTTTGGTCAATTTGCCTCATTTGGTTCCGGTATAATGAGGCAAGTACCCTCATTACTTCAGTTGCCGTTCTGGTCGGATATGTTGAAGTCCGTGCAGAGCTCTCGGAATCATCCTATTGTTCCCCGGCCCAGTCAAACTCGGCCGCTGGAATCTGCGGAGATCGTCTCACAGCACATGATCACTTTGGGGTACAAGTGACCTCCCCCAAAGTGCTGTTCTTGGAACCTACATTCTCGATCTGAAGATTCAAGACTTGAAAACAGATATTCGTGCAGCCCCCTTCTTGAAGCCGTCAGATTTGTCGCCTGTTCTTCTGAACTTTCCGCCAACCATGGCTGCATTAGAGAAAAGTCAGTCCATGATAGAGCAAGCGAAACTCAGTAAGGTCCCAGTCCCATGGTGCAATGAATTCGAGAAGATGATCTCAGGCATGAAGTAGCCTTCCCTGCCCCGCCAACCGTCCCAGCTAACAAGTTTCAAGTTTTCAAGCTCAAAATTCTCAAGTCATGTCCGATCACAAACTCAAGATCATGAAACAGCTCAACTCATTCAACGACCCCTCCGTCCCAGAGCACAGCAGCCTCCAGCCCCTGAAAGATCGTCGCATGGGAATAGCTTCACAAGTGATGGGCAAGCTCGGGACACGTGTCAATATCGAGTTTCCTTTCTTCTGCGTTTGGGGTTGCAATATCTTCATCGGCAACGATGTCTACATCAATCGCGAGTGCGTCATCTCCCCTCCCTCTCTCCATCCTATCCAAAACACCTAACTCATCCTCTCCCAGGGTCTCAATATATGACAACGCCCCAGTCACCATCGGCAACAACGTCCTAATAGGTCCAGGAGTTTGCATATGTACTGGAACTCATGATACAGAACCAGTGGTTAGACGTGAAAGTGGTGGCTCGTTCGCGTATCCGATTGTGATAGAGGATGATTGTTGGATTGGGGCTAGGGCTACGATCTTACCGGGATGCAGGATTGGGAAGGGGACGGTGATTGCTGCTGGTGCTGTGGTGACGGGGGATATTGAGGCGGTTGTGGTTGTTGGCGGGGTTCCTGCGAAGGTTATTAAGAAGTTAGGTGATGGTGCGTAGTTTGGAGGTGGAGTTCTTGTTTATTCTTGTCGACGTGTCGTTTTGCGCATTTTAAGTTGCGTTCTTGCAAGTACCAGCTTATGTTTTGGAACGGGTTGTGTCATGTGTGTTTTTCATTTGATTTGACATCATATCAACCCAATATTCACCTTTTCAAATTGGCGCAAGTACTTGTAGATGTCTACAATATCCTTTTCCAATTCGAAGCGGCCGACTCTTTGATAGTACTCCTGCTCCCCGGCATCAAAGTTGGTGCCCAGTGTTTCCAATAGTGCAACCCGTACGTAATTCAGTATACGGGGCATAAGTGCGTACGTATCTAAAATAAGCACTGTATTTCAAGTAATACGTAAGCTTTATTATACGATTATGCGTATAGATCTAACTCTGTATTACGGGATATTACTCGCAGTATACGGAATAAAGGAGTTTTAGCCTCTAATTTATCCCTCTATTACTTCGCAAATAGCTTATTCCTATTCTATTTTCTCTCTTTTAGCACTTAAATCATTTGAAAAGACAAAATCAAGTACTAATACTTAAAGACTTATTAAAGAGCTTCAAACTATACTTATTTTAAAGCATTTATCTCAAATTATCAAAAAATAATAAGAGAAACTAACCACGTGATCCGTATTTTAGTATATGGACCAGTGCAACTACACGGTACGGAACTGAGCTCAAGGCGTACGTAAGGACTTGGTATTGTACGCCGTACGTTCGTATAGCCTTAATACTAGCCTCCGTAATACGGGCGTACACTATTAGAAACACTGTTAGTACCAACTGCGTTCAGGACTGAGAAAAATATGTTTGTACCAAAAGCGACGAAAAGAAGATAGCATACGTCTCCTGTGAGCTCATCTTCCTCCCTCACATCTATATTAAGATATGTCTGAGACTCGAAGACGCTACTGCCATTACTGTTATGGCTCAAGTACGGCTTTAAATGCGCATCGAAGGCCGCTTCTCGCTGAGCAAAGTCAAATACATCATGCTTCAATGGAACCTTTATCATTTGCCCTGAAACAAACATCATGCAACGGTTTGAAT
The DNA here is from genome assembly GCA_900073065.1 of Phialocephala subalpina. Taxonomy (NCBI): domain Eukaryota; kingdom Fungi; phylum Ascomycota; class Leotiomycetes; order Helotiales; family Mollisiaceae; genus Phialocephala; species Phialocephala subalpina. The sequence continues at coordinate 85,787 of FJOG01000047.1, read as the reverse complement.
CCCGAAAATCCGTGATGGGCAGGTACTGGCAGTTGATTTTTTTTGACCTCGAGCCAGTAGTCGGAGAGTCTTTCAAGATGCAATGTGATGCTTGGCAGCCCATCGTCGTAGGGGTTGGGCTCTTCCAGGTCAGGCAGGAAGATCTCTGGTCCATGTAAAGATGCCCAAGACCACGGTGGAAAGTTCCCTTTTCGTCTCCGAGACGTTGAGGATGATCCAGCAGATCGCCACAGGAGACACCAGGGTAGTTCCTCTGTTCAAGTCCGGCAACATTATTCTTGGAGAGGTGGCTAGCAAGCTCCTGAGCCAGTCCAGAGATTGCATTCAAGATATCAGATTCGTAAGTGAGTACCAGTCCGGTGTAGTTGTAGACAACAATGCCCCAAATATTTGAGGTCATGAGATTGTGACCATGGATCTCTGCCTCCTCGGGATCAGATTCTCCATACCGTATTATTCGAAACGGCCTTCGGTTTGCAGGGCGTAAGTTGATAGTACATTCACATTTTATGTGCGTATCGCACTCAAAGGCGAGCTCGTAAGCTTGGAAATGTAGGATTCGAGGTGACAGCATACGCTCCTGGAGTACCCATGCTCGAGTATTGAGGACACTATCTGCTGAAATGTCACTACTGCGTGGCTCGTGGGACAGTCCGGAGGAGTCTATTTGCGCAAATTTGCGACTAGCATATATACTCGACTCATGGACGGGTCTTCCTGCCACTAGATCTCTGCTCCTCGGGATCAGTCCAACTGTCGAGTCTGAAGCATCGTCCGCAGAGATATTTAGCAGCGCGTTCGCATATACGTCCTTCATCAACACCGACTCTTTCAGCCAATCCTCTTTCGAGTCCTGGATTATATAAACTATATTGACCCGACGAGCGAAGCCAACAAGTCAAACCCCCGGCAGATCCTCCGATACCGGCGGCAAACTAATCACTCAATTATGCGGCACTATTTACTAAGGCCCTTCGCTATTTCAAGTATACGCGGTTTAGGCAGCCCGGGACTAGAGGTTTAGTGAGGCTGAGCGTACCCCCTCCGCTCAGGTTGGCAGCACAGTCCGCATCTAGGCGTGTATGAAAGCCTATTGGAAGCACCAGACGCAGGTTCCAGAGGCGCAGTAGCATCTTCTCAACACACCGCACCCGACCCGGTTCCCCAGCAAATGAGTACCCTTCAAATCTCGAACACGCATCACAGGCGCTGCAGGTAGCAGGCTTGACATGCCTGGAGTTCATGACTCGAGGGGCTTCGGTGCCACAGTACGCCAAGGCAGTATTTATGGAAAGGAAAGGAGCGAAGTGATGGAAGATGCAAAGAGAGAATTTCCACAGAGAATCTCAAACAAATAGCTTTGGAGAGATGAAGCTTCTCGCGAAGAATTAAATGCAACAGCATCATACCCTTAAGACAGCACTCGCTGCAGCCGAGTCCCATAGCCGACTGAGATTGATTTGTCGTTTATTTTCTATCGCCTGCATTGCGACGGCTGTCTTTTGGTGGACAGGTTGCTTGCAAAGACGCTGGGCACAGGCTTTTAGGGCTATACACTCTTCATGCAGCCCAAGGCAGACTCATCAAAACCTTTCTAAACTCTTCATTTCTCATCAACCGTCACTCAGTATGAATCACGTTGTCGTCGATTCACGCTGTTTCCTCCTCTCACGGCCCACCAATCTCGTTTTTTGCATGGTAATTGAGGATTCGTTTGGATAAGATGGCTCTCGATCCCTTGACAGTGTTGGGACTTGCTAGCAACATCCTACAGTTTCTCGACTTCACAGCAAAACTCATAGCGGGTACTCGGGCAATCTCTAAGTCTCATGCGGGCATGAGTGAAGATACTGCTTATCTTCGCCATAAGGCAGAGGACATAACCGTTTTGATCGATGGCTTCCTTGCATCTGGTGGAGGTACAATCAAGCTGCAAAAAGAGCTGGAAGCTTGCAAAGTGATGGCTAAAAAGCTACTTGAAGCACTTGAAAAACTGGAAATTAAGGGACCGAAAACCAAATGGAAAAGCTTCTTGGTTGCATTGAAGGAAATCTGGAGCGAGGACAAAATCAATGCTATGTCCGTGAAGCTCGCCGAACTGCACACGCTATTTAGTGTACATGTGCACATGCAAATGAAGTGAGTATGCTCCTTTCCGTTGTCTCTCTTGCCCGCAATATCTGACGATCCATAGTATGGAGATAGGAGCCGTATCTGATGCTGTTCGAAGGCTTGAGCTCAACAACTCCCGGCTAGAATTGAGATGCAAAAACAGTCTAAAAAATCTCGAAAAGACCGTTGTGTCATCAATAGCAAAGCTTGACCCAAAGTCAGCAGTCACGAACAAAAAGGAGGAAAAGTCCCCTGCAATATTCGATGATCTGGCTTTCATCAATTGGAAAGATATCGCAGAGTTTCCGAAAGCGCTTCCTGACTTCAAAGATACAATCCTAAATGCAAAAGCAAAAATCACGGATCTTGAGAAATATCAGAACCTCTTGGGAAGCCTCTGTTTCGACTCCATCAGTACGAGAGCTGACACAATTCCCCACGCCCATCGTGACACATTCACTTGGATTTTCAAAGGAGAAACTCCAGATGGCCGTCTCCAAATACGATTCGTGGAGTGGCTTAGGACCCAGAATGGTCATTTCTGGATCCAAGGGAAAGCAGGCTCTGGAAAATCAACTCTGATGAAGTTTCTCGCTCACCACCCAGAAACTCATCGCAATCTGAAGGAGTGGGCAAAAGAAAAGCCATTAGTACTTGTTGCTTTCTTTTTCTGGAGCTCTGGTACAAATCTTCAAAAAAGCCAGGAAGGTCTTCTCCGATCTTTGCTTTTTGAGATCTTGAGACAAAGTCCGGAGCTGGTACCACGGGTTTGCGAGAGCCTTGCTCGAGGGTCGAAGGGATACCTATTTGAAAACTGTCCGATGACTCCTTCTCAGAACTTTTTCCAAGACGAGAAATGGTCTTTGGATGAGCTGATGTATGTCTACAAGATCTTGACAGCTAAGGAGGCGTCGTAGAAGTTCTGCTTTATCATTGACGGCCTTGATGAGTTTTACATTCAAGATCATAGGACCCATCGAGACTTGATAAATACTCTTAAAAGCCTTGCAACATCCTCCGATGTAAAGCTTTGCCTTTCCAGCCGGCCTTGGACACAATTCAAAGACGCCTTCGGTGAAGATCCACAGACCGTCTTGAAGTTAGAAGACCTCACCAGTCAAGACATTCGTCGTTATGTGTCAGACAAGTTCCGCGAGCATGAGCAATATCAGAAACTTGAAGCCATTGACCCGAGCTACACAGAGCTTGTTGGAGAGGTTGTACAGAAAGCCCAGGGAGTATTTCTTTGGGTGTTCCTAGTGGTACGAGACTTGCTCGAAGGCATCACCTACAACGATAGCATAAGGACAATGCGCACGCGACTCGAGAACCTTCCGGAAGACCTCGAAGGATTTTTCCGCCACATCCTCCAAGCTGTTCCAAAGATATATTGGAGGCAGACAGCTCGTGCTTTCCAGGTCGCCTTGTCTAGGAACTATCCTTTGTTACTTATGACCTATGCCTGTCTAGACGACGTGGAAGAAGATCATGACCTAAGCTATCAAAGACATAAATCATTCTCTAACGCCGAGATCCGATTGAAAACGGATATGATGCAATGCCGACTTGATGGCCGTACTCGAGGTTTGCTGGAGGTCCACCGCTCACCAGACCCTCAAATGTTCTTTCAGCACAAGGTTGACTTCCTTCATCGAACTGTCCGGGACTTTCTCCTGCAGTCTCCTGACATTCACGCCGTAATATCACAGAGCCACGAAGATGAGCGCCAGACCTGGATGCTTTTATGCCATGCAACCATCTTCATGTTGAAACTAGCACCAAGCGTTCAGCTGAGCGATACTAATAAGGCTAAGCGTTCATCTATTCTGGATGAGCTTTGCTTTTTCGCTAGTAAAGCTTTTAAGGACCCAGAAAACTTGCAAGCGGTCAATGGATTACTCAGCGATGCTATCAGCCCAATGAGTGCCGCTAGTGGTACATTTGCCGGGCGTCCTAGAAGAGCTACTTGGGAAAGCTTTCAAGTACGGACTGGGTCAGGAAAAGCAGGACTCGAATCCGTATCAGCTCCATCTTCAACTTCAAAATAGACTGGTACAAAGGACCAGCTCCAATCCAGGTAAACACGGGATGAGTACAACAACAGCGGAAAACGCTGCGGAGAAAAGGAGACGGATACAGCCACGGCGTGAAAGTCTTTCGCCGTGCTTGAATTCATTTGAGAGGGATGGCTTAGCCGCCAACCAGCAGGCTAAGAAGGAATGAACATCACTCTGCCTAGAATTCAATGAAGATTTCAGGAATTGGACGAAGTTGCAAGTCCTACCATTGCCTCTGGAATGTTGACCTTGCTGCCTATGATGAGCTAGAGACCATAATCGGCATCGTAATATATATCAATATCTGCTTCGACTCGAAGATTGTAACTACCGTATGTAATTGTGACGAAAATGATTTTAGTATCTTTGAAGTTAAAATCTTTCGAGGAGAATAAACGGCTTTATATTAGGCGGGATCTCTTAGATTACTTTACGATTTGTAATTATAAAACAAAGTATATTAGAATATCAAAGAAAAAGAATAATTAATTATATAAAACGAAATTATTAATACTTTTATAATAATCTTATTCTTAAGAATATTCTATATTCGTAAAACTTTATTTTTTAATAATTTATAAAAAAAATATATTATTTATTATTTAAAAATAAATTAAAAATATTTATTATTTAAATTTTTTTTATTTTTATTTTATTCTTAATAATATAAGGGATACTCTTGGGAATAAGATTGATAATAAACATCTTTAATAAAGTCGCAAATTCAACCTTTATATCCGTAAAAATAAATAAAAGAAGATTTCTTATCACGGTTATAAATAATACGATGGGCGCTTTGGATATATCATCTGGTCCCAGGCTGATTTCATGTCCTGCTTAATCAATCACTTGGTACAATTGGCAACCAGCAGATGCACTCGCGACAAGCTCTTCACATCGAACATGGAGGGATGAGCGACCGGGCTTTCCTTCGTAAGGGTCGAAGTTTCTGGGATCGAGATCTCGACACACTCGACAGGCGGCTGCCATTTTTGAGAGAATACGTTTAACCAAGAGAGGATGCTATTAGAGCTGTTAGTTAATTCGTGAAAGCAATAGGAAGATTTTAATCGCAGATAATATCAAGGGTAAAGGAGGAAGACGAGGAAAGGAGCAATAAGGAGGAGAAGGAAGAGGTGGAGTAAGAGAGTTGGAGAAGGCAGCAATGCTAGAACCTCAAGGCTCGACTTGTTGCGACTGGCGAGTTTTTAAGCCCGAAAGCAAAGGCCAGCACTGGAATATATTAAATAGCGTATAACTTAGAGCGAGAAGCTTATATAATTAACTCAACCTAATCCAGTAGGAAAGGGGACGAGCAGGAATTCAAGGTGCTTGTAACACTGGGGAAAGCTGGATAATAGTTGGATTCGGATACGAGACTCCCATAGAGATAGAGCTTCCCATTTTCGTCAGTCAACCGGTGGGTGACTTCTTGGGTGGCATTGTGAACGAACTAACCACGCATTGAAGTACTTAATTTGATGGAGCCCAAGTCAGATCCATGTCCATGAGCTGACTCCAATCATCTCCACCCAATATTGCAGGGTCTAAGTCGCCCATCCATGAATTGTCCACCATGTTTCTCACATCGCCATTATTATTGAGCAGGGCATGAGGTCTTTGTATGCCTGATCCCATGCCCTGGAAGCCAGATGGATCTTGAGATGATCCCTGCTGGATAAGAACTTACTCGGATTCTAAGTGGGGTTGACTCGATTGAGAATTCGACGTCGGAACGCTTCGGCTTGAACCTTCTGACGGTGCCAGTGGTGTCGAGGAAGAGGCTAAAACCTGACTCGCATAGCCAAGATCTGACGAGTCATGTTCAGCAGGCTTGGGAGCGGTACCTTGTGAGTTCAATGACTCTAGGCGGGATGTAAAATGAGGCTGTAGAGCAGGGGGATTAAGGAATGCTAGGAGCGGAGTTTCAGAGGCATTTCCACTCGACGTAACAGATTCGAGAGAATTGTGGGCCATATTCTGAGGAGCAGGAGACCCGGCAACCGCTGAAAGTGATCCTATAGCATTTCTTGAAGGAATTCGGACTGCTGGCATGGCCACCGCTCGGTATCTAGAGAATACTCGGTCCTGACAGTCGCGGATAATGTTCATTAATTGGCTCCTTATACTCTCTTCAATTGGCTGCGCTTGATTATGCACAATCTCTTCAAGAGCTGATCTAAACTCTCTCGGTAGCTCTCGGCGACAATATTCTTCGTATTCGGCAAGTGCTCTAGAGTCAGGAGATTGGACCACGTCCTCTTGAACAGGTTCAAAATCTGTGGCCGGCGTTAGTATAGGAGAAGGCTCGGCTGAGCTACCCACTATAACAACTTGTGATACATAGCTAGAGCCTAAAGGATGAGATGATTGTGACTTACAAGGACTCGGCACAACTTCATCGGGAAACAGCAACTTATAGATTTCCTCCCATCTATCTTCTTCGGTTTGATTTTTATGAACTCTTTTCCTACTGCGAAGTTTTTCTACTATTTCATTGGTAATACCATCCACTTGAGTATTATACGAATTAATATTATTTATTAAATTAATTAATAAAAGAAAATATTTTCGAAATATTAATTATTTATATTTATATAATATTATTTATATAATTCATTAATTAATAAATTTTTTAAAAGATTTTAAAATCGAATAATAATTATATTTTTGATATTTATTTTTAATATTTTCGATTTTATAATTATATTAATTTTATAATTTATATTTAATTAATAATTTTAAATAAAATTAAATTTAAACCTTTTAAAAATATAAAACTATATATTTTTTTTAGAATTCTTTATAAAATAAAAATAAAAAGAATAAAAGATTATTATAAAAATAAATAACTTTTTTTAATTATTATAATATATTATATAAATTATATATTTAATTCGATTAATAATTTTTATTAAATTTAAATTATTAAAATAAAAATATTAAAATTTAATTATTAAATTAATTAATTAATTAAACTTTTTTTATAATAAATAAATATATTATATATATAAAATTTAAAAACTTTATAATATTTATTTGAAGTCTTTAAAATTTTTAAATTTATATTAATTTTTAAATTTTTATATAATTATTATAAAATAATAATTATAATATATTTAGAATTATAAAAAATTAATTTTAATTTTAATTTTATATTATTTATTTCGTAGTATATTTTATAATATTATATTAAAATAAATATTAATATTTATATATTAATTAAATATAATTAAAAAAATTTAATTTATAAAATTAAAATTCTTTTTAATAAAAATTTAAAAATAATTAATTTATTTCGAATAATTTTATAAGTAAATCGATAATTAGTAAATAATCAAAGCAAATTAATAATATTTTCTATTAACCAATTATTAAATATTGTGGCAGGGTGATCTGGCTACTAGTTGCTAGTATTATTATTCTAGACTAGGCCTTGTACTACACGTGACCTAGTCTTGGATATATTAAAAGATCTAGCATCTTGTATTCTTAGTTCTTTAGGCAGCTCACACTCCAACCATTCTACCTACAGTTGGGCGCTCGTTTATTGCCCTTCTATAATAGTGACCTACGTAGGGACGATTAATGACCCTGAGGGTCGCCGCAATCTCGAGACCGCAGTCAAGCAGATGATGCTATTATGACCGCGCCAACTTCTTATTCGATTCTCTCGACCGCGCCAGCCCCTATTCGATTCTCTTCTCTCGACAGTATCTGCGAGTGCTCTTATGAGCTTACCTTCCATTCTACGAGTCTACGAGCCTGCGGCCGATTCTACGATTCTACGATTCTCTCGACCGATTTACGATCTCTTAATTGAGCCAGTCGAACCTACGGAGCTGGCACCTTATCTGCTGCACCTCTACTTTGAGAGTGTCCTACAGAAGCTCGCATCTCACTGCCTACCTCCGCTCTCTTTACCCATTCGATTCTAATACTCTCGATCGATCGATCGACCGACCGACCGACCCCTTTCTCGACCTACCCCTTTCTAGCTCTAGTAGCTACGCCCTTCGAGCATATACACGAACCTTCCTTTCTATTCCATCGAATATTCGACCGTACATCCATACCACCATTGATACTACAAAAGGAGATTACTAGGCTTGATCGAGGGCTATTATAGCCGCAAGCTAAGCATACTGGTTTGGCTAGAGTAGCTTGCAGAACTAGACTGCCGGTTCTAAGTGAAGCCTTATCATATAAAGGACTCTACTAGCTAATGATTATAGAGGAGGAGGCTTTCTGGAGATGCGGATATAGATGCTTTTGATTGGATGAGAGGAGGAGAGTCACGTGTGCTCGGGACGAGCACTACATATAGGGGGACGACTGTGGCAGGGCGGTGTATCACGTGGTCTGGTTGAAGATATATTAGGAGATCTGGTATCTTGTATTCTTAGTTCTTTAGGCAGTTCACACTCTAATTATTCTATTTATAATTAAATATTTTTTTATTATTTTTTTATAATATATATAAAATTAATAATAATAATTTATTGTCGAAAATTTTTTTTTTATTAAATTAATCGGGGAAAAATACCCTTTGAACGTTTAAAATTATATTATTTTATTTTATAAATTAAATATAATTTATTTATTATTAAAAATTTTTTTTTAAATTAATTAGAAATAAATAATTTTCGAGTATTTATAATAAGGCTTTTATAATAATGTTTTAAAGTTATATTATCTTATTATACGATTTAAATACAATTTATTTATTATTAGAAGAAATTTTTTTTAAATTAATTAAAATCAAATAATTCTCGAATATTTAAAATAAAATTTTATAATAAAATTTTAAAATTATATTATTTTATTATATAATTTAAATATAATTTATTTGTTATTAAAAGAAGAGATTATTTAATTAATTATAAAAAACAATTTTTAAATATTTAAAATAAAATTTTTATAATAAAATTTTAGAATTATATTATATTATTATATAATTTAAATATAATTTATTTATTATTTGAAAAAATTATTAAATGAATTTAATTCGAATAATCTTCGAATATTTATAATAATGTTTTTATAATAATATTTTAAAATTATATTATTTTATTATATAATTTAATATAATTTATTTATTATTAGAAAAGAAAATTATTATAATAATTATAAAAAAATATTTTCGAATATTTATAAAATAATATTCTAATTTGCTTATTATTAGAAAAGAAAATTATTAAATTAATTATAGAAAAATACTTTCGAGCGTTTATAAAATAATATTTTAATTTGCTTATTATAAAAAGATTATAAACGAGTATTTAATTATAAATAAAATTAATTAGAATATAAATTATTTAAAAAATTAAAAATATTAAATATTAAATTTCTTAATATATTTTTAATTATATTATATAATATATCGCTTTATTTTATTTTATTATATTATACTTTTGATTTCCTTTGAATTTAAATTGGGATATAATTTATAAATTATTTCCAAATAAAAATTAAATAATATAATTAAAAAAAAATTTATTTAATAATTAATTATATAAAATAAATTGCTTTATATTATAAATAAATACGTATAAATTAAAACTTTTAATAATTTGAAATAAAATAAATTTTTAAAAGTATTATTATTTAAATTCTCTTTAATATTTTATTATAAATATTAAATTTAATAAAAATATATATATTAAACTTTAAATGGAAAATATTTTTGAATATAATTATTTTTAATTTAATTATCTCTAAATTATATTCTAAGAATAAAGAGATATTATAATTGATAATTATTAATTATATATTATATAATATAAAGTTTTAGTATTCAGTTTATAAAATAATATATATTTTATATCGAATTGGAATTTTAAATTTATTCGTTAAAAAAACTCAAAATCATATTATTATTAATAATTAAACTTTAATTAAAAACTATAAAATTATACGAATATAATCTTCGTTATTATATTTATTAAATATATTAATAATAAGTAAATAAGAAAACAAAAATAAACGTTTATTTAATTTCGATAATAAATAATAAACGAGTTAATATTATTAATCGCAAAGAAAATAATTTATAATATTAATTTATTTTTTAATAATTTCCGAAATATATTATCAAAACGATAATATATTATATACAAGCTATATAGTAATACTTGTAAAGAATTTACTAATATAATTAATATTTTCTTTGCCTCTTAAAAAGAAAAAGCTAACGCCAAGGCGCTTTTATTCAAAGTATTTACGGGCGACGATCCGAGCAATTATCGATTTTCTAGTACTAATTAAGCCATTAAACCAAAAGATATACTACTTATCTTCGCTATTAACCTAATTGTATATCTCCTCAAGAAAGCCAACTCAGGTATTAAGGAGGCAAGTGGACGAATCTTGCTTCGCATACGAATTAAATAGTGCATCGAGTGTATAGGGCAAGCGTTGAAATACATCCGAATCGAGCCCTAGCTTGCCGATTAGTACCAGCGTTTATAAAGGGGTATAACCTCAAACGGAATGTATATTTACCCCTTGAATTCACATTAATTACCTCTCGAAGTCATTTAAACGCATGTTTTTTCCCTTCGCTATAGATTAGTGGCATATAAACATCGAAAATGCCGAGTAGTAAATACGCTTGGTCTTCTTTGCGAGTAGTCCTACGTCGTTCTACTTATGACATTCGCTCGGTGATGCTGAAATCCGAGAGCGGAACTCCTTAAAGTGCTTTATCCGGAATTCCTGTTATCTCAAGGATAATAGTCCCTAAGGATGCCTTGTTACCTAATTGCTCCCAGTATTTAGAGAAGAATTCAACTGATTTTGGGGCAATAAGCTCTTAAAGTGTCCAGCCCCGAGTGAACCATCTGCTTTTAGGAAATGCCGATCCCCAGGGCAGCTGGCAGAACGCGTCGTCAGCGTCCAACTCCAAGAGGCGATCCGGGGGATACACGAACGCGATTATCAAGAAGAAGGAGAAGAAGGAGGAGCAACAACGACGGATTACTGAAGAAGCCGAGACTATTCAAAGACAAAAAGAGGAATATGCCAAGCTTAAAGAGCAGGTTCCCAAACTCCAGAAGGAATGTAGAGAGCTGCAGCAAACTGTGGAACAACTCGAGGCTGAACGGGCTCGGATGGAAGCTAAGGTGGCAAAGCTTGAGGCGAAGGAGCGGGAGGCCGAACGCATTCGCCTTGAATACAAAGGCAAAACTGTCTGGCAAAATATTTGGGCGTGGATCTATTGGCTTCTCTTTTGCGGGTCTAACGATTAAAGGATTGAATCTTTGAATTTCCTTGACTTAATACTATATAGTAGCTTTATAATTACTAAAAAGGTAAAGCTTATTAGAAGACGAACAAATTATCAACGGTACGAAATAAAATTGTACATTAGAGCAAGATGCTAGGCTCTGTCCGTGTTCCCATCAATACCTAAGCCATGCCAAAACTATCTATTCCTATTAGAAACTAAGATTGGGGTCTGCCATCCACTTGTAGCAATTATTCTCCAGAACACCTCCTTGTTTCCCATTAATCCCGCCACAGTTGCAGCTGTCGGACGGTACAGAGAGGTATTTCATGCACAGGGTCTTGTCCCATGTGAAGCTGCACCTGGCCTTGATCTGAAGAGAGATCGTGATCGTGACCGTGCCGATGCCGCCGTTGTAATCGAACGGGAAATCCATCGAGCGGAAATATCCAGGGCCTAGAACGTCGTTCTCGATGTCGCCACAGAAGCTGGCGGCAGAATTGACCATCCGCACGTTTTCGGTATTCTCGCCACTGTTGAAGCAGGCGACCGAGTTTGTCCGGGCGTCGCCTTGCTCGAGGGGCGAGGGTGCTGGAGGTGTAGGTGTGGTTGTGGTGGCTGACGTTGTCGTCGAAGAAGAGGAAGAAGAGGAAGAGCCAACGGGAGGACATTTAGTTTGGAGGTCCCAGTAATTCTCTACATCGCCACCACCACCAAAGATTCCGGTAATATTATTCCAAAACCATGGTTGGGTGATACACTGTGGATCGAAATAACTACATTCGTCCACCAATGGACCTTCAGGCGAGCCGTATACGGGCTGGATTAATCGTTTTGGCCAGCTTCCGGTGGGGGGCGGAGGCGCATCAGTACCGATGGATGCCGGAGGCGTAGGGAACGGAACTGTAGCGGATGTTGTAGTCGCTAAACCGTCTATTCCCCCGGTGTAAACGACGGCAGGCCAGAATGGTGTTGTTGCTGGAACGGGCAAGAAAGCCGCAGCCGCGCGTTTGTTTTTCTTGTTGCTGCTACCCTCGACTAGCGTCACCACCTCAAACACCCACTCTGTTATGGTCAGCGGTGCTTGTGTGATTGTGCTTGTCCAAGTTCCATCGCTGACAGTGATCAGGGGATAATCAACGGTACTGGTTGCCCCAGTCCACGGTGGTATCTTGACATTGCAAGGAGGAGAGCACGTGAATTGAGGCTGATCCATATCCCAAATCGCGGGGTCGATCCAGATCACTTCGTCAAACTGGGTGCCGTTGCTGCCAACATCGAGAATGGATATTTGGGACCAGTCGGGGTGCTTATCCACATTAAGGTTATCGATAGCTAAAATGCCTTGACCATCCATAACAGCCATATACTTGGCGCCGATTGTTACGAGGTTCTGGAAACGTACGTTGGCAAGATTATTTTCCAGAAGCATGAGTGCCTTTTGACATGCTTGCGTGTCGATACAGTCTTGTGAATAAGTCGAGAACCAGGAATAAATGCCTGCGCCCGCAATAAATATGTTCTCGGAACCTTTCATTATCACAGACCAGGATTCGTCACATCCGCTAAACTCGTTACCGGCAGCACAGGTATAGTCGGGATCACTCGGGAAAACGCCAACAACGGCAGCAAAAGGAGCGGGCGGCGCTGGAGTTGGCTGAAAGTAAGGCGATTCCGTTTGCAACATACCAGCGAATATGTTTGCTGCTGAGTTGAAATTATACTGATAGAAAACGGAGTGCTCGGATGCAGTGGCGTAAAGCCTTTCAATCTTGATGTTAGTCTTTCATTGCAGAGCTTTGGGTGACAGAGAAAATAAGCTTACCAGGTGGGGTTTTTGCTTTCGATCAAGAAGCCACGAGCAATGTAGATAGAGGTTTGTACCATGCTGTTGTTTGCGTTAACTAGATCAGGGTCGCTAGGAGTTGTTAGTCCAAGCCAGTCACTACATTCTTCATGCCGAGAACAGATAGAGCACAACTTACTCAAGCATGTGATCAGCTCCCCAAAGCCACATGTTTTCGAAGTAACCCGATGCCGACGGCGTGAGGTGCATCATCAAACTTGCAGCAGAACATCCTTGATCAATACCACTAGTGACGGGGGGACACTCCGCAGGTGTCAACTCTGTTCCCGTAGCACCTCCTACTCGTGCATGGCAGTCCCAAAGCCCGGCAGAGCCAGGGTTATCAGCTTGGATATTCCATTCGACAAGAATCAAACCAGCTGTCGCACCACGGGTCGTAAAAAGGAGATCCTGCATTTCTACATTACCAACATCCCCGGCGTTTCCGACTTTGATCAAAACCTGTGGGTTGCTATAGTATATAGTCAGCGATGAAGAGGTAAATAGACACAAGGAGTTGTGTTTCCTAGTTGGTAAAGTAAATGGTGATACGTCACGTACCTTGCATCTGAAAAATACGAGCCCGACGCAACTAATTGTGACCATGTTTCCCCAACAATCTTGGCGCCAGAAGGAATGGTCACCGTCGAGGTTAGAATATATGACCCAGCGTCGACAAAGAGAATACTACCCAAGCTTGCGTACAGCGCTGACTGGAAAGCTGCTGTGTCATCGGTAGAGCCATCGCCAGTGGCCCCGAAGTCCTTCACGTGCACGAACTGAGTAACAGCTTGATCCTCGTACTGAGGCTTGGCGCGCTCAAAATACGCTCCCTCCGCGTCTAGAAGGCTCGAATGCCTCCGATAGCTTCCAATCTTCCCACCCTCGGAGAAGGTGCGCGCACTCGTCGATCCTTCGTAGACAGGTCCAATGGCCCACTCGTCTATTAAGGCCGATGATGCAGCCAGAATCGTTGCACCAGTCGTATCGGCGACAGCAACCGTAACTCCAGAGAGGGCGACGTTTTCGAGGGCAACCCCGGTGCTGCCCATCCCAGGAGTCGATGTGATGGGGTTGACAACAACCGCAGTGCCGACGTTTGTAAATGACGAGTCCAAGATCGAGACAGAGCCAATGTTGCCGACACTATCATCACCAACGAGCTGAAATCCCACCTTCACATTGTTCATCGTGATGGACTTCCACACCCATCCCCAGTCCCAAATGACCTGGATCCCCGTCGTGCAGCCATTGAACGTGAGGCGCTGCGCCGTGAACTGCTGATTGCCCCCTTTGATCCCGATCCCACCGCCAGTAAATGTGACATCGGAAATCTGTCCACCGCTTCCATTCTCAGCGTACATGCCGATTTGAGACGAGCCCGCTGCGGCGACCAGCTCCACGTTCTGAAGACTCGTGGCTTGCGCGACTTGATAGTGGAGACACGTGACCAATGTTCCGGAGGCAATCTGTTGGATGTCGATGACGATATTTCGAATTTGCCGGTAGAAGTTGGCGGTATTGACATAGTACTCAGGGTCCCCTCCATCGATACCCACGCCTCCTGCACCAGTATACTCATCCGTGGATAATACACCGAGACCCACGAAGCTTGGAGCAGCAACGAGCGTCGGCCGGTTGTTGGCGTCACCAATGACCTGCGTTCCGAAGGGCATGGGAATCGTCGAGGATACCTGGTACTTCCCAGGGGGGAAATACACGATGGCATTCTTGGTCGTGGAACCGTTGCATGCTTCACCACATCGAGTGCCATTTGTCATCGCGCTCTTGATCGCTTTTGTGTCATCCTATCTCCCAGCAAGGGATAAGTCAGTATACGCACATTAACACCTATCGGGGTACGAGTAGACGAGGCAGTCTTCTCTTTCATCGGACTCACAGTGACACCGTCGCCCACCGCCCCATAGTCAAGCACGTTACGGAACACCACCTAGATCTTGATTAGCTAATGGATCGTCACGAGTCTCAGGCCAGGTATTGAGACTCACATATGCAGGATCGTCCCCCCAAGGCACAGTGCCTTTCCGAGCAAGACTGTCGGTTCGCGTGATCAGCAGGTTGTTCTTTGATGGGATGTCATATGGGATATTTCGTCGGGAAGGGGAAGAAGTACCTTTGCATCCAGTACGTGCCCGCGGCAGCTGCTGCGCGCTTCGTGACGTTCCGGGATCCCGAGACCGCGTCTGCCTCGGCTACGAGGGCTGCTGCCGCCGCGATCTGGTCGGTGATGACCAGAAGTGGCGGAACATCTTGATTGATCGACGCGCTCCCATTCCCAGCGGCACCCGGAACTCGGCCCGAGCCGACGACCGTCCCTGGCTTCAACCCGTAGTTGTTGCGGAGCGGTGACTCCACACGGGCCTTGTTGAGCTTCGACGACTCGGCAAGGGCGTTCTTCACGATGGTCCGCGCGGCTTGCAAGTCTTGCGCGGTCGCTCTCTTAAGCAGTGGCGTGACGATGTGCTCCGGGATGCTCCGTGGTACCCGTGGCGCGGAATCACGTGTGCGAACCGATACCTTGTCCGGCTCGGACCGAGTCGTCATGTTCAGGTGACCCAACCTCGCATTCTCCTCAGCATCCTCCAGGTCCTCCCAATCCCACCGGGAGACTCGGTCCATGCGAGGCATGGGATACGTCTGCCCCGTCAAATCCGACATGCTGACATACGTGGAGTTAGCGTGCACGACCGATTGGAAGCCCTCACCCGCCAGGATGCGGGCTTTGAGTTCCGCCGTCGTGGGCTTGCGGGCCGTACCTGTGAAAGTAGCATTCCCGCCTTCCGCGCGCTTCCGCGCTTGCGTGACGTAGCGATCCGCCACCAGGTCGTCCGTTGTCCCCGTGTCTCGCATCACGAGCACTCGCGCGGCAATGCCGTCCGCGCCGTCGTCATCCGCGCGGAAGGTAAAGAGAACAATCGAATTGTCTGGATTAAACCCGGCGAAGGTGCGGGCTGCATTCTTGAGCTCGATCTGCAACAGCCCGTGGGCTAAGCCTTGCCCTATCAGTCATATGGGTCAGCGAGAGGCTCTTCTCTTCAAGATCTCTGGAGACGAACGAAACGAAACGAAACGAAACCTACAGTTTTGCTCTGCTTTGACTGCCCCCGTCGCGCCATAAGTCGAGCAGACGAGCGCAGCGCAACGCGTGTTGGAAGGCGAGAGCGAGAGAGGTGGGCCATTTCCGCCTTCAACCCAGGTGGCCGGCGGGAACTCATCGCACGTGTACCGGACATTGGAGTACCGGAGAATATTGCCCTGGGCGTCCCGCTCGTTCATGATGTTGTTGGTCGTGGTCCCAGGCTCAAGTAAAGTCGTAAACCAAGGGCCATCATGTCTCATAACAGTCCTCTGGTCAATTTCCGGACAGGGGCTATACACAAATTAGTATGGACATTTCAAAGGTGTCTTGGGAGCCGAGGAGTATATTCGAAGAGCTAAAACAGTTTTTCCTTGACTCTAGGGTAGCTTGACAGCTCCCGAAGAGCTCGACTCCCAAGACAATGAGGGAATTAGCGCTTATTTTGACGTACTGGGAAGTTTTCCAACTATCGGGACAGGATTGGTCGCGGCGACCTTCTTGTCGACTTTTCGGAACAGTCTCGCCGGTGTCTAAGTCATAGCCGTATACATCATTTCCGATACCGCTAACGGGGTGTAAATTCTGCCCTCGTGCGGTCAGAGCGAAGTTTTGGGCATTTTTGCATATGTCTTTCATGTAGAAACAGTTGTAAATCAGGTACACCGTTATAGGCGTAACGTCGATAACGGGCCAAGGAGTAATGCCTGGGAGGGACCGGCTTTAGTCACACAATCAGCAATGTTATTTTTGGGGGTACAGAGTTTTGACTCTAGTACAATTCAATACCCATTTTATTCTGGTCCTCTCATTGTATATAGCGAATCCAATTGTGAAATTTGACACGGCGGTCTCAGCAGCTTTGCTTTTGCAATACAGAATATAGTCCCTGAATTGAATCGGTGCTAAAGGGGTGGGAACGAAAACTGCATGACCTACTATACGTATTGGCCAGGGCGAGTAGTATCCGCCAAGTAGTCCTGTATATATTGAGCCTCTGCGAATTGAGGAAAGAAGAGACAGAATAGTGGCGCGAAAAGCGCAAGAAGTTGCAAGACCGCCATCTTGCCGACAAAGTAGTAACGAGAGAGGTAAGGAATGAATGAGAGTTTCTCGCCCTTGAAGACTGCTTAAAAAAAGTGTCAAGTGATGGTTTATATCCATTTCTTGTGTAAGCAGTATCCCCTAGACTCGCCAAGAGTCCCAAAGCAGAATGAACAAGGTGGGGTCGAGAGCTCGGCTCGGATGGCGTGAGCCAACCTACCGGTTACTTTGGTGCCCGGGGCGTATCTTCCGCCAAGCCTTCTAGAGATTTCTGTGTTGACCAGGGGACAGAGCCAATCAAATTCTCGAGTTCTGCTTGTTGTTACCTACTTTAGTAAAGTAAAGCATGTGGAGAATTTGGAAGATACACCTTGGATACGAAGTAATAAAAAAAGGTCACTTGTTATACACGTCAAATTCGAATCGATGCAGCGGCGCTATCTCGGAGACGGAGAGGACCGAATAGTGGATAATGCCCGTGGGACTTCGGGCCGCCAAGTGATTAAGCTTAACGGAGACTTCAATTGGGAAGGTACGAGTCCAACTGAAGTATAGCGGCACAGCGGCACAGCCCGTCCTAAAGCCCTGTTTTAATCGCCTGTATCTACTTTAGTACCCGGGGTAATAGTTGCGCCAAGGCTTCTAGAGACTTCCTCAATTGCAGGGGAAATTGCCCAATCAGATTTCCAGAATTTGTGAATTGTTACTTGCTTAAGTTAGGGTGCTTGGTGGAGATTTTGCAACTATTACCCCAAGTACGAAGTAATAGATACTGCGATTGAGTGCACGATTTTATGCAGGTAAGATATGTTTTGGGTTTTTATTTGATTACACATTGTTTCTTTCCACTTTCTATTAGGCCTCGGCGATAGTGATAGCAGCCCCGCAACTAAGCAGCGAATGGGTTAAAATGTCTTCCTTTATTTCGGAAGAAAAGGGCTGTTCCGGCTTTCCCTTTTCTATCCTCCATTTCGGGCCATTTTGCTCCGCAGGCCTCGCAGGGGCGCCCTTGCAGGGGGCTAAAGGGCTTCCCCGTAAAGTGGATATCGCTACACTAAAGTTTTCATGGGTTAGGGTATTGTGGTATCTGATCCACAATAGCGCGCCGCACTGTTGCGGCGCTGTTGCGGTACTGCTTTATCAATCTTATTCTTCGGCTATGTGACCGCATGCAAGCGCCGAAACATATTGACTTTGCCCCCGTTTCTTTATTTCAGGATGTTATTCGTCTGCTGAATTATCGGAGCTTATGGATCAAAGCTTATTATCTCTCACGCCTTGTAACTGCATAAGGGATGCATTACCACTGCATTAGTCAATATGCGTAAAGCTAATCAAGACAATACCTCCGGTAGTCTGCTTATCACTCTGCTTCTGGCATCACGAGATTTCTTTGAGTAATAATTGCTCAACCATTGCCGTCCGTTACCTCGGACTTGAATCTCGCTCAAAACTCGTTTCTAAACTTCAATCATTCAACAACCGTCATGAAGTCTCCCAAGGGAACAACTTGGTTGCCGCACCTTGTCTTCTGTACCATTATCATTTATTTTGCATTCACAGTTCACGCATCCGACCAATGCGCACCCTCGGTATGGCAACCAGGGCAATTCATACGTCGGCAGCTTTCTACTTCTACTTCCACTTCCTCGTCCAGTGACTCGTCCAGCACAAGTAGCAGCAGTTCCAGCTCGAGCTCCGTGGCGCCCCAACCTACTGCCAACATCACTATCAGCCCCCTCATCACCACTGGAAACATCACTTCAGGTGAAATTAACTGTCGATACACGGGCAGCACGGAATATTTAGACATCAACTACTACACCTGCACCCTGTTAGCTAATCAATACGGGATCTCTGTCGAAAGCTTCTTTAAGTTGAATCCAGGACTAGATCCAGACTGTGGGAATATTCAACCCGATACAGATTATTGTGTGCGAGGCTGTAAGTTACGAAATCATACATGAACGGGTATCTTTCAATTGGTTGAAGATTAACTTACGACCTCCAAATGAATAGTCATTGAGCCTGCAAGAGCTACAGCCGGACTCTGTGGTCCCCCGAACAACAATGCTACTTGTCTCGGTACAGCATTTCAGTGTTGCAATGCGAACACTTTCACCTGCGGTAACTCTACGTAAGTCATCATCTATAAGTACAGGTAGTTGTCGTTTTGAGCACGAATATACTAACGCCGAACCCCAATATCAGAGAAGACTGTGCACCTGGAACCTGCTACGAGGGGGCATGTGCGGGAGATTCTGTCTTCACGACAACCGGCCAATGCGGCAGTCAACACGGCTACCGTCAATGTGCTGGAGTATGGGGCGATTGCTGCAACGCCGACGGAGAATGCGGTACTGGCGAATCCTATTGTGGAAACGGCGTGTGCCAACTTGGAAACTGCACAGTACCAGCTGTAGTTGGCCTACCTCCATGGCTGAATGGAAATACGACGGATGGCACGTGTGGTGGAACGAACGCACTCACTTGCAACGTGGTATATGGAAACTGCTGCAATAAGAATGGGATGTGCGGATCACTGCCATCAGATTGTGGAGCAGGATGGTGAGTTCCAAGCCCTTTTCTTTCTCCTACTTCCTTCCCACGTATCACATTACTGCTATCACGGGATGCAATTTTGACTTTCTTGGCAGCCAATCTCGATTCGGAAATTGTAGCTCTTCGGCCACGGGCCCTTCCTCCAGTATAACTTCATCCTCCGTGTTGACAACCAGCGGTCCTACAACCACCAGCGGCCCTTCAACTTCATCCTCCGCAACCAAAATAAGCACTCCTACGACTACGTTACCTCCTAGCACTTCAATCCCAGGTGAAGCTGCTTTGCCTTCGTGTGGCCAGCTATGTTTCAATAATATGCTTGCGCAATACTCAACCCTCGGATGTGCCGCTTATGATGCCTACTGCTTATGCAACAACGTCGACTTCAGCAACGGCCTTCGCGACTGTTCAAACGGAGCCTGCGGAACCGCTGTTGGCAGTACCGCGATCGCTTTTGGCAGCGCATACTGCTCCACCGCAACAGCTACCCACACTGGGACAGGCCTCGCTGCGCTACCTTCTTGTGGTCAGACCTGCTTCAACAATATGCTCGCTCAGTACTCGTCCCTGGGTTGCGCCTCTCCGGCACCCGCTTGCCTTTGTAGCAATGTTAACTTTGGCTACGGTCTCCGTGATTGCTCGAACGGCGCGTGCGGGACGGCTGTCGCGTCGACGGTTATTGCGTATGGAAGCTCGTATTGTGCGTCAGCAACAGCAAGTTCATAGCTGAGCAACAAGGGAGTAAACTTACTGTCTACTGAGAATGTTTAATGTCATCTAATCTTTTGTATTGAATGTATATTAATAAACATTGCAACTTATCCCAGCTTCCAACCAGACAAGTCGATAGCCGAGTCTGCTACTCGATTATAAGACCGAAGTAATGCTGCGGCTCGTTCTTGTGCAAGGCCGTGTGATTATTGCGTCTTCTATTCGACTAACCACAATTCCTGTGAAATCTGTTTCAATCTAACAACAATTCTTCGATGTGCAATTCTGTGCCTTCGGTCAGTTCGGTCGCAAAGTTCCGTCAAGTCCTGTGGTAAGCATTGAAAGTTTGACAGTTGCAACTGTGGGAAGTCTAATCTTAGAGAAAAGCATAGCTATGCCCTAAACGTAATGGTTAGTTTTCACTTCAAGACTTATACTTCACATCGTTATACCGTATTCATACCCAAACATACGTTGTAGGCCATCTATTCGTCATCTATAGCGTGTAGTCGATGAGCTTTATCAGGCTGAGTGATGGATTGGACGATAAGGTGAACACTATATTACCTATTCCTACGTAACCTATTGAGGATCGAGGCAGGGACAGTGCTGGGCCGTGGGCCAGGGCGCATCCCCTGAATCCAGTACTCCTTCTCCTCTATCATCATGCTTTCCGGCCCATTTTTCACCATGAATTCGGTCGGCATTGACGAAGGATAGCCAAGTAAAACTGTCTTCGCTTTCAGGATATCCCCACGCAAGCTCATGAGCCAAGGATGCACGGCTGACACAATCATTAGAACGGTCGCTAGCTCTTATAAACCAGACTTACCGCTCACGTAGTCTTGCACCGTGACAAAGTGATTGCCAGCAGCAGGCGTGACCACCAATTTCGCTGCCTTTCTAAGCGGTCTGTCTTCTCCACAGCATCTCACAAGAAACTCCGTATCCGAGTCTGACTCCCAGCCGCCTTCCTCCTTCATCTCCGACGGGTAAGGCCGGTCATCATCGCTAAGATCTCCATAGGTTACATACTCGGCGTCGGTGTGCTCCCTATGCTGCTCTAACCACATCTGCTCCCAATGATCGAGGTCGGAGACAGAAGCCTCAACAGATGAGACCTTTGGTTCGGTAAGGGGCAACTGCGAGATCTCGTGCCACGTGCCGCTGCCGCTGCCCCCAGCGTCTGGTTGGAAGTACGGTTCGAGAGAGTCCGGACTGCGCAAGGTCTTCATAACGGAAATTGCGGTAGGAAAGACACCATCAAGAGGCCAAAAGAGACGCAGGGCGGCCTCAGAGAAGCTGACAGGGAAAAGATCGCTCCGAAGCTCTCTGTAAGAGGGGTAGTGGGGTTCGTCCGGCTGGCTAGATTGCGATGTCGCCATTGTTTTATCGACAATTGAGGTCGTGAGGCTAGTTGATTCACAGATGCGAGTACCTGATCTTGGGGTGAATTTGGGACCGAAAATCTCTGGACTGGAACAAAAGGTTGGAAATACTTGCTCAGCCAGGTGGAGGTTTTATGCCTCTGCACTAGCGTGCATTCGCTTGGCGGATAAATTCACGCGAGTGCACGTCACGTGCACAAGGCCTCGCTCTTTCCAGGCTCTTATTAGATAGTCTCATAACTAAGATTAATTCGGTGAGATTTTGAAAAGGGCGAAGGTCGAATGACTCGGTCAGATAATGGTTATGGGGATCATAGTGCAAGGCTATCGATTGAATTTCCTTTATCTCAGGAAATCTATAGATGAATTGCTCGTCTCTCAACGCGTTTCTTTCGGCGAAATAGAGAATGTCGCGTGCAGGGCAAAAATATATTGGCCTCGACATAGATTCTATCTCGCAGTCGAACGCAAAGAAAGGCCGGTAGACGGAGAGGGCTTCTTGGCGGGATTCCGAGCAGATATGCAATGCCACTAGAGGAGTACTACTACTGAAAAAGGAGCTATTATCATCTTCACGGACAGTAAACTGAATAATGCGGGAAGCTGGGAGAGTATATTGCCAGATCAATTTCCGGATTTCGAGAGGAATCTTCATTTGAAATATCTCCTGTTTAAGGCAACCGGTGTCTGGTAGTAACCAATGTCGAGATCGAGCTCTAAGTAGTCGATTCTCCTCCTGAAGGTTATGCACTTTCGCTTGGAGGAAAGAGATCCGCCCCACGCATAGCCTCATTTCGATAGAGGTAGGGTTTAAAGACTCCGTTATCATTATTTGTGTTAATCCTCTCTCGACCTCTTCGCTCCTAGTCAAATCGTCCATCTCGAGGATTCTTGAAAAGGTGCCTAGATGCTAGAGACGATAGAAGACAGCGCGTATAACAAAATCAGAAAGAGGTATGTTGATTTGGAGATCGAAGTGGCGCCACAGCGGCCCCGAAGCGGCTGACCAGAAGTTATGACTCCCAATGAGATATCATCTTCCCTTTATGAAGTTCCAGGGGTTGCGACGTCCCAGTTGCCGATAGGCGGAGATGAAATTTTGATAGCTGTTCAAACCGTCTCTCTTGCACGCAACGTTTCCATCGTGGTAGTCGGCATGAGAATAATGTCAATGCAGCTGCCTTCTTCCAACGTCTTCGAGTAATCCTTGAGCTGTCTTTTCAGCTCCATCGTTTTACAGCCATCATGTCACGGCTTCTGTGGAGCTGCCACCCTCTTTGGGGGCGGAGATTAAATCACCTGAGGCATGGCAGACAAAGCTTGACGCAGGAAGCAGAATGCCAAACGCAAGAGCGGCTCGGTCCGTTCCTCTCCACAAGAGAGGAAATGCCCAGTCACTCTACACACAGAAAAGGATAGTGATGTTGATCGCTATTCCCACTCGTAGTCCGAAGGTACCGTGCCATAGTCCGTACTCTCGTCGTCATCATCTGTAAATAATCGATCTGGAAGATACCGTGTGAGCGCGAAAGGCTAAAGTTGTTCTGTCAAAGCTGATTGCAATCCAATCCCAACGCCTGGTCCCACATATCCAGCTGTTTCATTCTCAGCCCTTGTCTGCATGTCGGGTGTTAAGCTGAAGCTCTCATATCCTTGAACGGCGGTGCGCCGAAGCATCATCGATCTGGTGGTGACTCGATAGTCCTGGACTGATTCTTGAAATATCTCTTCCTCGGTCTCATCCGCCTCTCTAGAACATCTTCGATATTTGTCCAAGGAATCCCGCTCACCCATATATCCGTAAAAGTTCTCGCAAGAATCATGGTCCGCGTTTACAGCCAAAACTGGCACGAAGCAACGGCTAATCTCGAGCATCTGGGCCTAGAGGCAGTGAAGCAGTCTGAAGGGGGAAGTACTGCGTTCTTATACTCGAACAGAGGGTCTAATGGCGCGGCTGCAGAAAGGATCCAACCCACTGATACAGTCACATGGATCTGCGGCCTGCCATAGGGTGCCTTGAGCTCGGAGGGATTAAATCGTTAGAGAACGGCCAGAAGGGAGGGAGGCTGGCACGGATGGAATAAAAAGCCAGAAGATGCTCATTCCGTAAGGAAGCCTATACGACCTATCCAATAACGCACATCCATTCATTGAAAGGAAACAAAATGCAAACGCTCGCAAGATTTCGGTGATCACAGAAGAATGATACGTGAGCTTCAGCCGGTTCTCTTCAGAGAAATGGAAAGCCTCGCTACCTCTACTTAGACTAATCAAGTCATTGCTATAGTGCAAAATGTTCCTCTAAAGAAGCCTTACGGATAAGAGACTCACAAGGCTCAATTTTCCGAATATACTTCGATTTATACGAATTACATACTATTAGCACTACTCGGGCCGATTATGCGAAAGTCCCAGTAATCAAAATAAGGTTATTGCGCCCTTATCAAAATATATAGATTTAATCGAAATATTACTTATTTTATACTAAAAATAAATTAAAAATATATCGTATACCGAGTTAAAATATTATAATAATTATATTCTATTTATAAGTAAAGATATATTAATTTAAATGAATATAATTAAGAAATAAATTATTTAAATAACTTTGAAAATAATTATTACCCTTTTATTTTTCACGATATAATTATATTTTAATCACGATAATCAAATATAATATAATAAATAAAAATAGTTTTGATTAATAGAAATAATAATTTTTTAAAATAAATTCAAAGAATATAATTTTCTAATATTATCGCGGATTTTAAAAAAATTCTTATTTATATAAAATCTTTTTTATAAAGAGTAAAAAGAAAGTAATACTAAAAAATTTTTTATAAATAAATTAAATAAATTAAATTAATTATAGAAATTATTCCTTTTATTATAATTAATAATAAGATTTATTTTTATAATTAATTTTAAAATTAATTAAATAATTTCTTATTATAAATTTTTTATTTTTATTTTTTTATATTAATTATTTTTTTCTTTATTTGAAAATATTAATTTTTCTTTTTAATTTACTTAAATATATAATTTTAAATCTTTTTAATAAGATTTAAATTAAGAAATTAAAGTAATTAAAAAAAATACGAAATAATATATAAATAAAAATATTAATTATATATTTAAAGAAATTAAATTTAATATTATTTATAATTAAAAATATATTTCCTTTTTTTATTTTCGAAAGCTTTTTTATCTAAAGAAATAATTTCTTAATAAAATAAATATAATTGATATTAATTAATATTATTTTATATTTCCTTTTTTTCTTTTTATATAATTTTTTTTAATAAACTTCGAAATTAAAATATTTTCTTTTTCTTTTCTTTTCTTTGGTAATTAAATTTATATTTTTAATAAGTAATTTATTTTCGAACGTATTTTTATTTAATTTTTTCTAATAAATATTTATTTGAATTAATTTTTTTTGTAATTTTTTTTCCGAATTTTTTTTTCGAAATTTTTTTTAAAAATATATTATAATTTTTATTATTATTCTATAGAAATTACTCTAAAAAATATTTTATTAAAAAAATCTTTATATTTAATTTTTATAAAATTTTTATAATATTTCTTTTTTGTTTTATTTTTAGTATTTATTAATTCCTTTATTATATAATCCAATAAATATTATTTTTATAAAATTTATTAATTTGATTTTATAAGTAAATTCGATATAATAATCTTATAAAAATAAAATAAATTCGAGTTTATAAATAATTTTTTAATGGAATATTTAATATTATATATAATTTAATAAAAAGTATTTATATTAATATTAAATCCTATTTCTTGAATATATATTTCAATTTTTTTCGATATAATTCTTAATTTATTATAATGGTTTTAATAATACGATTATATATAATCGAAATAATTTTAATTTTAAGAATATATTTAAACGCGTTTTAAATATTAAATATATTTACGAAAAAATTCCAATTAATATTTTTATTTCTTATTATTTGATTTCTTTTTTATATTTTCTATTATATTTTTTTTAATATTTAATATTATAATATAAGAATAATTTTCGTATTTTTTTATTAAAATAATTTAATTAATTCTATTTATAATTATAATATACTCGAATAAATTTATTTCTCGATAATTAATTTTATATTCTTTTAATATAATATTTTTTGTATTTCGATATTTTCTTATTATTTCATTAATTTATTATTAAAATATTCGAATTATAATAAATTTATTTATTTGTAAATATATATTTTGCGTTTTAATAAAAAAAACTAATAAAATATATATATTATTTATTTCAAGGAAAAAATCAAAATAAATTATTTTATAAAACTTCTTAGAATAATACAAATTTTAATAAATATATTTACGATTTATTTTCGATAAAAAAAAATAAAAAAAAATAAGAAAATAAGAAATAAAATAATGGATATAAATAGATTTATTATAAAATATTTATTAAATTCTATTTGTTTTAAAGTTTGGAATCCGGTTTTTAATTTCGTTTATATTATTATTAATTTTATTTTTAGAAAGCCTTTTAATTTCTTTAATATTATAATAAAATTATATAAATTTCTTAAAAATCTTAGTTTGTATTAAATAATTTCGAGGGTTTATATTAGCCACGTACTCCCTAGTATATAAGAAGCTCTTTACTCTTTGAAAACAATTAAATATCTTTATTTATTCTATTTATAAGTTTATTCTACGTATAATTGATTATTTTACGCGATAATTATTATAAAAGGGTAATAATTTTCTTAGAGGAAAACCACCCAATTTTACATGATTATAGTAAACTTATAAGCTTTGGTAAATACTTGACTTTACTTTTATAATTATTCGTTATACGTAGTAAAGCCAATAAAATAAAGTAATAAAAAGTTCTTATTGTTTTTTAAAGAATAAAAAGCTCTTTATATATAAAAAGATACGTAATTAATATAAACCTCCGAAATTACTATTATAAATAAAGATTTTTAAAGTAGAATAAATCGCTTTATTATAATCGTCCTTTTATATATTAAACTCGTTTCGAGTTTTAAAAAGAAAAAAAGAAAAGAAACTAATTATATATAAATATATTATAATAAATATTGAAATTATTTATTAATTATTCGATTATATTTTTTAAACTTTAAACTTATAATTTAAACGAGTTATTATCTTTAAAAATATCGATAATTTCGCGTAATATTTATTTAAACGTAATCTCGTTTAAAATCTTTTTACTCTTTTTTTAGAGTTTAATAAAAAGGAGAAAAAAGTAAATAAAGTTCGAACTCGTTTTTATCGTTAAAAATAATTAAATACTCTCGATTATTTTTTATAAATATTTTTAATTTCTTATTTATATATTTGTAAAAAACTTATTATTAAAAATATTTTTTCTTTTTATTTTAAAATATTAAAAAGTTTATTTAATTTATTTAATAATTTATTTATATTATTAAATAAATAAATATCGATCTATAAAAATATTATTATAATTTAATTATTAAAATATCTTAAATCGAATAATAAAGTAATTTAAAAGTTTAATATAACGAATTATATCGAAAATTATATTAATTCTTTTAAATTAAATATTATTAAAAAATAATTTATCGTTAATCGTAAATTAAAAGAAATTATATCGAAAAGGGATTTAAAGTATATTATAAATTTCTTTAAAATTAATATACGTTGTATCTTTATAAATTTTATTATTTATATTAATAAAGATTAAATTAATTAAAAGAAATACTCGAAAATTTAAATTAATAAAAAAAGCGTTATAAAAACGATATATAAACGTATTAAATCGATAAATATATAATTCGAAATTTTAAAATCGAATTTTTATAAATTTTATTTATATATTTTCTTTAAATATAATAATTTTATTTTTCGTTTTTTACTCGAATATTTAGTAATAAATAAACTTTTATTAATATTTTAATTTTTAGTAATCGAATTTTTTAATATTATCGATTTATTAATAATCGATTCGTATTAAAAAATTTTTTTTTTAATATATAATAATTTAATGGTTTTTTTTCGTAAATAATATAATTTAATTTCTTATTTAAAAAGAGTTTTATTAAACGAAAATAAATAACGAAATAAAGAAAATAATTTTTAAAGAAACGATAAAAAACTAATTATAATTTAAAGTTTATTTATAAAAATAAAAAATAAAAAAATATGTATTATATAAAAATAATTATAATTAAAAGGGTTTTAACGAGTATAAAACTTTAATATTTCGATTTCTTTAAAGAAATTAAATAAAATATTTTTCTTTTTAATTTATTTAAAGAAGTTTTACGTAACGTATATAATTATAATATTTAAATCGATAGTAAATTAAATCGAAAAAACTCGAGTAAAAACAATAAAAACTTTAAAAAATTAAAATTAATCTTTCGTTAATATTTTCTATTTATATTATAAAATAATATTAATTTTTTAAAATTAAAAGCGAAAATCGAAATAAATTTAAATAAATCGAAAACTTGTTTTTTTAATATATAATTCGTAAACTTTAATTAATTTCTTTATTATATTTTTAATTTAATTTTAATTTTCTTTTAGAATTATATCGAAATTTTTAAAAAAAATCTAATAATAAATATAATAAAATTATTTACTTTATATATATTAAAAAATATTATAAATACTAATTAAAACTTTAATTTAATTACGAAAGTTTAAATTATCGAAAAACGTTATATTCGATTTCTAAAACTTAATTATATCGTATATATATTCATTTAAAATACGTATTTTATTAATTAAAAACTTAATTATAAAGCGAGAAAAAAATTATATTATAATTAAAAAAAAGAATATAAATTATTTTAAACTTCTTTTATACGGAATTAATTATTCCTTTATAATTCTTATTATCGATAGTAATTCTTTTAGTAAATTTAATAAGCGTTAATAAAATCGAGATAATCATAAAAAAAAATTAAATTAAAAAAAACCCGAAAATAATTAAAATAAAAATTTAATTAAATATTAAATTAAAAAAGTTTAATTTT
>FJOG01000047.1:36779-49949 GCA_900073065.1 Phialocephala subalpina | reverse complement strand
AAATTTAATTTTTTTAATTATTTAAATAAAGCGTATTATTGCTTTTTTTTTTCTCGTATAAAAACTTTTATTTAAATTTATTTCGTGTTTTTTCGTAAATATTAATATTCTTTAAATTATTACAAATTTAATATTAAGATTATTTCGAGTATTTTTTATATTACGATTCTTAAAAAAATTAAAATTAAAATATAAAATAACGCTATAATTTCGTTTTTTAAAATACGAATTTCTTTTTATTTTTACGATAAGTTTTTAATATTCGTATTCTAATTTCTAATAAAAATAATATTAATTTGAGAATTAATTTCTATATTTAATTATCGTAAATTAACTTTTTTTTCTTTTATTCGCTATTATACCGATTATATCGAATAATTTAATACGTAAATTTTAAGAATTAATACTTTTTCGCAATTTCGTTATTTCGTAATTTAATTTTTTTAATTTTAAATCAATAAATTAATAAATAAAAAAGTTTACTTTTCGTTAATTAATTTTTAACCTTCGAATTTTAATAATTTAAATTCTCTAATAGTAATCGCAGTATTTAAAATATAATTCTTATAAATTGTAATTTATAACGTTTAAATAATATTACTTTAAAACTCTCGATTTTACTCGCTAATATAAAAAAATAATAGCTTTTTTAAAGGAAAATTATTTAATTTTATATAATTATAATAAACTTATAAGTTTTTAATAAATATTTGATTTCGCTTTTATAATTATTCGTTATACGTAGTAAAGCTAATAAAATAAAGTAGTAAAAGGTTCTTATTATTTCTTAGAGAATAGAAAGCTCCTTATGTACTAAGGGACACGTGGCTAGTACAAACCTCCGAAATTACTACTACAAATAAGGATTTTTGAAGTAGAATAGATCGCCCCGCCATACTATCGAATTAGTCCACGTTGTTTTTTCGTGACTCGAGCGGAGTGGTCTAACGGTACCGGATTAGTGAGGCTGAATATTACCCCGCACCCGCCATGGCTATCCCTACTTGCCTCATACGAATATCTTTCCATTCTAGCTGTTATTAAATGAGTGTCACGCCGAATTAATAGTAAGCATTCTGAACTCGAACGACGGAAGCGTCTTCGACAGAGTCCCAAGATGGGCCTCTAGAAGGGAACTCAAAGCGCTTTATTTCTCGTCATAGTACTCGTCCCACAGTATCTAAAAGCAGATGAAGAAGCGCGGATCCATCGGCAGTTCCAAGGGGACACATGGCGCTACAATAGTCAAGTCTTATAGAGCGGCATCCCGCGCGATAAAGCTTAGCGCTAAGCAAATGAACATAGGATATAGATACTAATTATAGCAATGGGTCCTTTAATGGACTTATCGCATTTACTATGCTTACGGAATCAAAAATCGAGCGACGCATAGAGTAAGTACGTAAAAGGAGCTTCGACTCTTTTCGTATAGTACATCTCGAGAGGCGAAAGGGTTATAGTATTATTATTACCTCCTCTAGAAAGATTCCATTTATTTAATTAAACCAATTACTAAGTAATAGAGGAGCCAATTGTGAAGGGGATATTAGGGATAAGTGCGGTATCCCGAATTAAAATAGTGCATTTAACCGTAAAAGGGGCCGAGAATATCTCCTACCAGATATGGCCAGTGGATAATACTACTACTTGGACGACAAGATTTGGAGAGCTGAATGTGCAGAAACGACGCTGGAGAATAGTGAAAACGGCGAAGGCTCTTTCAAATAAATTAGGAGGCATGGAGATTGCCAAAGAGGAGGCGAAGGAGAAGGGGAAGGAGAAGGCGAAAAAGGAGAAGAAGAAGGCGAGTAATGCGAAGAAGGAGGAAAAGGCGAAGGCGTTGGCGAAGGCGAAGGAGGAGGAGAAGTCGAAGAAGGAGAAGGAAAAGAAGAAGACGAGGAAGGCGAAGAAGGAGAGAAAGAAAGCGAGGAAGGCGAAGAAAGAGAAAAAGCTGGCGAAGAAGAAAGCGAAGAAGTTGGAGAAGGAGGAGAAGGCCAGTAACCAGGGAAGATCTGAATCAATATCCTGAGGTAGCCATAAGACAGACAGATGGCTGGTCTAAAGAATCGACCTCTGCAAAACAGGATTGGAGTCTGCACGCGACATCTCATAGCCAATTCAAGTCTTGATTTTGGGGCCCTATAAATGATACATATTGCCCACTCGACTCTAGTCGACTCCTGCATATGACTTTCATAGCCTCCAATCCTACTATATCATACTGGAATGGTCCAGTATTATATAACCCTACGTCGACAGTTCCAAATGAACCTGGGCGCTATCTGATCGTTGAACAGACACATATCCGCAGTCATCCTGCGATATGTACCGAACTACCGACTTTTCAGCTGGTAGTTCGGGTGATGGGATTGAAGTCTTCGCCAGAACAAGTCTTGTCAAACGCCGTCCTCCTCTTCACTCTGATCATCTGTCGTGCAGTATAGCTCCTCTTTCTTGCGAGTCAAATCACGACGTCGAACATGATCTCGAAGCTCCCCCAGACCGCCTTGATGTTTAGGCCAAGTCATTAAAGGATTGCCTAGACAATATAGTCCCTCGACCAACATTTGTATCGGTACCTCGTAGGATGAATCGATCTTTAAGTATGAATACTTTGGCAATATCGGAATGAGTCGCGCAGCATCTCGATGATGCCCTTCATGGTAGTTTCGAAGTCGAAGTTGGATTGCATAGCCCTTCTTTGGTGTTGGCGAGATCGGGACGTAGTCGCCGTCATCCTTCAACGTCGAGGTAATCTGGAGGATTTGATGTTAGCAGATGACTGTTTGAAATTTAAGTACTCACTGTCATGACTTTCACATAATCCACCTTTCCTGGCACAATATCTACGACAAGTACCATATGGCTGCGCACGATGTCTGTGACATCGAGAGTAAGCACGCCCAAACCCAAGCATTCTGACCTGCTCTTGAATTTGTAAACCCTGCCCTGGACATCTCTTAGCAGTACCATTTTGTTTATGACAGCTGTTTGATGAGGTCGCAGGTCTGATGATAGCAGAAGCGAAAGAAACGAGGTTTGATGACGGGATGTAACAGAGCCGCAGATGCCGCGAGCACAGCCGAACCTGCGCAAGCATCCCCACCAGCCCTGCACCTTGATATGGCGAGCACAAATGCCCAGGAGAGACTGCTTGATACGACCTTTGAAGACTTTGCAACGTCGCTAGTATTGTCAAATATCTATTACCTGTTTCCAGCTAATACTATAGGCTTCTCCCACTCTATACCAGTTCTCAAGTTGCAATCCGCATTGGATCTGCAAGCCACGAATATAAGCTCCCGAAAGCCCTCCTCTAGAAATGATGACAATCGGAAGCGGTGAGTCGACGGGTCTCATTGTTCGTGTGACTGGACGTATGCCGTGTAACTGCAACTCTACACTGTCGTCCAATGACCCAGTGACACACAAGCTCCCAAGAATCCCTCATGCGAGGTGTCTAACTTAGCAGGACAGCTGCGTTATTTCCAAAAGACACGTCTGTACTTGCACAAACTAAGTTGCAGAATCGAGCCTCGATTCATTCTAGAACAGTGAGGTTCTTATCATTGGCAGTACTTTAATTTCTTGTTGTGCCTTGAACTCTTCTTTGAAACCTTCGACAACAGTCTCAGTCTCCCAGCTACCTTCCATCACGTCTCGTCGAAATCACGGTACACAAACCCTCAGGAGAGTATGTTTGAGGCACCTTTCGAAGAATTTACAGCGTCGTGAGTTATTCTAGTACAAGCAATCGTTCTCTACTTACGTTTCTCAAGGGTCCTCCCGCTCTACCACGGTCCTCAAGTCACGATTTACATCGGCTCTGCAAAGCGTATTGTGTATAAGCTCTCGAAAGCCCTCTTATGCGAACAGTCCCCATATTTTGCTGCTACGTTCAATGGAAAGTTCAAAGAAGATGAAGATCAGTCGACGATCTTAGAAGAGGTGGATGGGGTTGTGACAGTCCGAAGTTTTCAGATGTTGGTGCAGTGGCTATACAGTCATAGAGTCGTGTTCGGCAACTCCTCACCGGAGGAAACGATTACACTGATCTTGGAATTCGTTAGGCTAGCTGACATGTGCGAAGTCACTGGTATGGAGTCTCTGATGGCCGAGCAGGTAAAGGGCTTGATTTTGGCCAACACTGGTACAAACGGCTGCTGGATCAACCTCCAGCATGTTGCTTCTGCGGCATCCCTACCTCAGGAGCATCTAGTGCGTGGTGTATTCGCTGCTGCTGCGGTGAAGGAATTTTTCCACCATGATGATGGCCAGTTCATCGATGCGGCGGAAGAAGACCTACACTTTTCTGCTGATCTTCTTAAGGTTATGAAAGCTACCTTCAAGAGCTTTACGCACACGAAACGCGGCGTTACTTTCAAAGATC
This sequence comes from Phialocephala subalpina, assembly GCA_900073065.1. Lineage (NCBI taxonomy): Eukaryota > Fungi > Ascomycota > Leotiomycetes > Helotiales > Mollisiaceae > Phialocephala > Phialocephala subalpina. The sequence continues at coordinate 45,559 of FJOG01000047.1, read as the reverse complement.
CTTTGAGTGGGGAGAGAACGGAACTGAGGTTTAATCGAGCCTCTATTCCAGATGTCGAGTTTATGTAAACTCGAAGTATGGAGAAGGTGGAATGCTTGATTCAAGGTACCACAGCAAAGAACTTTTCTCTCTTCTCTACTGAATGGCACTTTGATACCTAGATGTCGAGTTCAGACTGGATCCAGTGAGATCCCTCCCCTCTGCCGTACTCGCAACCCATCCCCCATGTTGTGAACTTCCATCCGCCAGTACTTCATGCCGATCCTTGGCTTGCGTGTCCTTTCCGAAGCTTGCGTTGAGTCTCATGCAGCGCTATGCAACGTTCGGAAATGGCTTCTGGAAAACAGTGGCCAGATTCGAGTATTTACATAATAACACACTTATTGCCAGGCTTTGACCTTTCTGCGAGAAGTCTTTTCTGTGACTCCAACGTGTTTTTGCGACAGGCTCCCCGTTGTTCCCCTTCCTCCATTACGACGATAACGGTCTTGCTTCCACATAGCCCGATCCACTCCTCATCCTTAACAATGTATGAGCAGCAGGTATCGACGAGTCGCCCTTGGCCTTCAATGAGGACTGCGCCATAAAGCAAAAATATCTGGCAATCGCGGAAACATGGCAGGCTGATTCGAGGGCCACAGACTGTGAGGGGAAGGTTGGGCGCTTCCCCCGCACTATAATGAACTTGATCTGGGTCTGACCTGTCGTACTGTAGTGTACATTAGGTCTTTGTGGTGTATCTGAGCTGTTTTCAACCTTACCTCGCTCATTACTGCCTCCATGACCTGCTTCAAGTCATCAGGATCGAGCGAATGCCAAAACTCTCTTCCCCTTCTCGGAATAACCTTTCGAATAGCGGGCATCCCAGTTTAATCTGGATTCGAGTCTCGATTTCGTCATGCGTACTACGCCCGGATCGTGGAGAGGTGTAAACTGTAGATGGCTATGATTGAAGGAAGTAGAGGGTAGAACACAGTAGAAACACTGATGATTTGACAGTGGTTCATAGCAGAACAAGAATTAATCTGCGGAGGAAAGAAGCCTCCCACTTCACCTTGGGGCCCCAAACGACTGGTTGCTGAAGGGCATGCATGATAAGGAGTTTTGAATCATTGTGTCAAATCGGACGCCGCTGGCAAACGCGCGATGCGTTGTTTGAGCATCAACAGCCAACCAGACGGCCTCCCAAGCCGGGCACGGCAACGGCCGTTTAAACGGAGAGTTGTTGGATCAAGATCACGAGAAATCGAAACAGCAAGGTGTGACTTGTCGACCCCGAGGCTCTCATCGAAAATCCATACTATAACTTAACCTAATTTAGTTAGCGCATAGTGATGAGAACAGCCACCACGTCCCTTATCTCACAATCCGACGTTGATCAAGTTAACTTAATCGTCAGATCAGCTTACGGGCCAGGGGCCAGTTTATATCAGTATCACATTCCAACCAATACTTTCATCTCGCAGACTTCTTCCGCCGTGAGCTCGAACGCGATAACCGGTCAAAGAACAAGTACAATAAGTTACACGAACATACTTAGCACAGCGCATCTCTACGAGACGGCTGTGCACCACACAGACGTACAGACACACACACGGGTAGGACGTCGCGAGCTGGCGAGGGAGTGGAGTGTCGAGACGGAATGAGAGATGAATAAGTACTGCGTCGAGCCACGAGTGGGCTGCCCTGGTATAGACTTTTCCGGCGAAACATGCTTTCGTCTTCGCGAGGTCGTTACTTTTGGTAGCGGAATCAACTCGTAGCAGGGCAGGGCCAGGTCATACTCGATATTCACGATGGTTCCATATTATACAAACACGGTGTGCATAAGCTATACTACTCTTATAAGCCTTAAACCTTCCTTAAAATCCGAAAATAGATATTTTCCCCGATGAATGTCCTAGGACAATGACTTTGCTCCAGACAGCCTCGCAGGTCGCTCGATAGTCAGGAGGAAGCCAGAGAATATTTGTCCCCTCTTTTACTACCCAATCATTTGCCACAAACAATAAAGCCGGCTCTACCTTGCCGTCTTGTGAAAAGCTGACTGAAGTGACGAAGTTCGAGTGGACGTCGAGCGTCTGCAGCGCCATTTCTGTTGCCGCGTCCCAGAGCTACACCGTGTTATTATATGACCCAGATATAACGTTCTTGCCGTCCGGCGAGAAGGCCATTAAGTAGATATCGCGCGAATAGCCCTCAAGTATTTAAAGTGCCGCGCCTATCACGGCATCCCAGAGCCGGATTGTCTTATCAACTGACCCAGACACGATCTGCTTGCCGTCGGGCGAGAAAGCCACTGCATTGATCATGTCTGAATGGCCCTCAAGCGTCTGCAACGCCGCGCTCCAATTTGCTTGTACCTTTGGTTTTCTCTGGATCCATTGTAGGATATCCTTCTTGAACTGTCTTCTAATAATACTATTCTCTGGGGCGAAGACAAGAGCCGAACAGTATAACTGGAGAGGTGCTTATTCAATTACTGATCGATTATATAAGGCAAATCGCTTTGCATCATGGATAAATGCGTGCAAATTGGGGCTTTCGTTAACCTGAGGACAAGTTAATTAGACTCCTATAAATAATAGATAGATAGATAGATTACCGGAACGTGAGCCTCTAAGGACAGTATTGCTAGAACCCCTTCTGACGTCTTGCCCATCCACCCAAGCGCCTCAAGCCAGTGTAGTAGATGAGCCTGCAGAAATCGGTGGGCTTCCTCGCCGTCGTAAGCCTGAGAGCCACTCCTTTGCAGATACTGAACCCGGTAGAGGCATGCGTATTGAACTTCGGGCGGAAGGCATTTCTGAATACGACTGCTCTCAATTTGAGCGGCTTAATAACTAGGAGCATATAATTCGCAAACATCCTTCTTAAGTATCTGAGATATTAGCTGTATATAATAAACAGCTAATATTTGGTGTGCCTCTTTCTCATTTACCCAGTAATCCCTATATCGGTCTTTATTGAGGAGAAAGTCGCGGAATGAAGGGTAGTAGAGGCGGAGTAATCTAGTAATATCCTTTGGAACATTTAGGATAGCTTGTAGTCTTTCGAGAGTCTACGTAACCCGTAGCCCAGAGATACTGATTACTTTTGCTAGCGAGGTAATAGGAAAGGGGGAAAATAAGATAATAATGCTTCTAAGAATTCTTCGCTATATTATATATAAACGCACTTTCTCTGGTGGTTTGAAAGTAGTAAGTACAGAGTTTTGAAGTATAGTGATATATATTTGGTCGAGATACTATTCCGGCGTGCCTTCGAAATCGGTGCCCTTAAGAATCTCATTAAGCCTATCTTTAGCGAACTCTTTGCCATCTTTTATAAATCGATACGCTATTACTACTTAAATGAAAAGTCTACTAGTATAGAATACTAACTATTTCAAAACTTTATCGCTTGGTTATTTAGATCCAAGAGTTTACTTTTGCCCGATTATCCTTAGATAATATTCTAAGAAAAAAGAGATATTATAATTGATAATTGCTAGCTATATATCGTGGAGTACGAGGTCTTAGTATTCGGCTTATAGGATAATACGTATATTATATCGAATTGGAACTTTAGGTTTACTTATTAAAAAGATTCGAAATCTTATAATTATTAATAATCGAGCTTTAATTAGAAGCTACAAAATTATACGAACGTAGCCTTCGTTATTATACTTATCAAAGGTATCAATAATAAGTAAATAAGAAAATAAAAATAAAAGTTTATTTGATTTTACTAATTTTAACGGACGGATAATAAACTCGTACTATTGATCTAAAAAAGATAAATTCGTAATATCGCTCCGCTTTTTCATAGTATTATAAATATATATTTAAAGAAATAATATAATATCCGCGAGCTATATAGTAAGACTTATAAAGAGTTTACCGGTATAGTTTACGTCTCCGCCGCCCTTTGAGAAGAAGAAGCTAACTTTAAAACGCTTTTACTTATTGTATTTGCGGGCGATAATACGGGAGATTATTGACTTTCCCGTCTTAATTAGGCCGTTTAACCAAAAGATATATCGCTTAACTTATCTATCTTTTCTATTAACCTAATTATATATCTCTTATAGAAAGTTAATACGCGTATTAAAAAGGTAAGCAAATTCGTTTTAATGGTCGTATACGTTAAAAGGCGCCTTTTTAATATATGGTAAATAACGAAATAAATCTTTCTTAGGGTTTAAACTCTAATTAGCGCTAGTTTTAATAGTATATTAAATATTAATCGTATAAATAAGACTTACCCTTGAAAGGTTTATCGATTGCGTTTCGGAGTCGCTAAAACGCTTTGATTTCTCCTTCGCTATAAAGAAAGGGCATTTGGATATCGAAAATACCAAATAGCGAATACGCCTTATTTTCTCCGCGTGTAATATATTGGCTTTTTGCTTATAAGAATCGTTTATCGACGTTAAATTGGGATAGAACGTATTCTCGAAGCGCTATAATAAAGGTTCCCGTAATCTCGTGGATTTGTTACTCTAAAGTTCTTTTATCACTTAATTGCTCGCGTTCTCGGGAGAAGAATGCAATTGATCTTAGAGCGAGAAGCTCTTAAAGGGTTTAATCTCGTGTAAATTATTCGCTTACTCGGAAAGTAGATTCTTAAGTATACTCAATAGATATATTATTTGCTTTCCGTTTTTATATCAAAATATCCGATAAATAAACGTAGTATTTGATTGCTTTTTGATATTAGCGAAATATCGAATTAATAATTTCTAAGAGTTCGACTCTACTCGATTTGTTAATATAATAAGTATTTATTTAAAAGTATTATAAATCGTTACACTTTACTTATTCTCCGTAGAATTGTATTTTGCCGTAATTAGCTTTATTTTTATTCGTGCCGTTTATTAAACCTTTGAAAGTAATTTCTTTTGCTTCCCATTTATACGAAAGTATATATTAGTTAAGGACTCGTAATTAGTAATAGTGGTTTTAATACGATAAGGAAATCGTTATATATTGATATAAAGCCGCATTATTAATTACGTATTATTTTATTAAGCGATTTGATTTGATTCTAATATTCTAATAAGAATATTATATTAAATAAATATTTCCACTTAATTAAATAAATAGATTTAATATTAATATTATATATTTTACTTTTAATCGCTTTCGCAATTAATAATTATTAGTATTATTACTCTTTTCTATTTATTAATCACTTGATTTATAATTATTACGTTATTTTTCATTTGGTATTTCCATTCAAATTTCCCTCGAAAACATATAAATAGCGTTATTCGTTATTAAAACGCTTCGATTATTATTATTAATTTTATTAATATAACTTTATTATATTTCGTTATAAAATACTATGGAAGGGTAAACTTCTTAAAATTAATTCTAATATCTACGAACTACGTAGAAAGCTGCCTAAAGAACTAAGAATACAAGATGCTAAATCTCTTAATATATTTTCACTAGACCACGTGATACACCGCTTAACCATTCTGCCCTGCCACAATCGTCCCCCCATATGTAGTGCTCGTCCCGAGCACGTGACTCTCCTCCTCTCCTCCAATCAGAAGCACGTATCCGCATCTCTAGAAAGCCCTCTACTCTACAATCAATAGCTGGCAGAGTCTTCATCCATATGATAAGGCTTCGCCCAGTACTACGGCTCCCAATGGGGAATAGTGCCCATATATAGTACTGTAAGCTACTCCAGCTAAATTAGCGTGCCCAGCTTGCAGTTTCCCTCTATTATAGGGTCCATATCATTAAGCCTAGTAATCTCCTCTTGTAGTATCAATAGTAGTATGGATATACGGTCGAACGCTCGTAGAATGGAAGGGAAGGTTCGTATATGCTCGATAGGGCGCAGCTACTAGAGCTGGAAGAAAGGGGTGGGTCGAGAAAGGGGTGGGTCGAGAAAGGGGTGGGTCGAGAAAGGGGTGGGTCGAGAAAGGGGTCGGTCGGTCGGTCGTAAGGTCGTAGAATCGAAGAATAGAGAGCGGAGGTAGGCAGTGAGATGCGAGCTATATAGAACACTCTCAAAGTAGGAGTGTAGCAGATAAGGTGCCAGCTCCGTAGGTAGGTTCGACTGGCTCAATTAAGAGGTCGTAGATTGGTCGTAGAATGGAAAAGGGGTCGATCGTAGGCTCGTAAGCTCGCAGGGAATTCAGTGCTCGAGGCTCGTAGACTTAGAGACGACCGTAAAGTGATAGAATCGAAAGGAAGAAGCTCGTAAGAGTGCTCGCAAGCGTGGTCGAGAGAATCGAATAAGGGTCGTTATAGTCGCAATTGCATCATTAATTTGATTGTAGCCCTTGATTGCGGCGACCCTTAAGGTCATTAATCGTCCCTGCGTAAATCACTAATGTGGAGGGGTAAACTTCTTAGAGTTAATTTTAGTGTCTGCGAACTACGTAGAAAGCTACTTAAAGAATTAAGAATACAAAATGCCAAATCTCTTAATATATCCTCATTAAACTACGTGATACACCGCTCTATTATTCTGCTTTGCCATAGTATCGAACAATTATAATAAATTTAACGCTTTTATTAAAAAAAATATTATTATTAATTATTACCGAGAAACTTAAATTCGATATTACGGAAAGAAGTAACCAAAGAATAAACTAAGTCTTAGAAGCTATCCTTTAAAGCAATTTATTTCTAAAGAAATATTATATTAAATAAATTAATTATATAAACGTTATAAAACTAAATATTACTAGTAATTATTAATTTAAATAATAAGATTCGTAATACGTTATTTAATATTCTTTTATTTTTAATTAGTTTTAATATTTTTTTCTCAAGTTATATATTTATTCTCTTTATATAAAATTCTAAAGTAATAAATTAAATAATTTCGAAAAAGGATAAAAATAAAAAAAACCTTGGAATATATTATAAAAACTATCGCGGCGTATTAAAATTAAATCTTTATATCAAAAGTATTAACAAGTATAATTTATACGATGAATAATAAGTAAAACTAAGTAATATATTCTTAATTCAAACCAAACTTTTATAGATTTAATCTCAAGAACTTTTTCTTTATTCTTAATTATTCCGAATATTATATTATTATTTCTTATTATATTATTAATAATATATTAAAAAGTAATAAAAAACATTATAAAGTTATCAATATATTATTATAATATATATAATCGGTAAATAAATTTAAATACGATTCCCTTAATTATTACTTTCGATAAAAGTATAAAATATTTCAATAAAAGCTTTTTATTATAATTTATAATAATATTATAATTACTATTAAATTTATTTCATTCGCTAATTCCTTTAAAATATTTTTTAGTTTCGTTATCTCTTTTTTTAGCCTTCGAATTTCAATTTATCGAGTTTTCTTAATTTGTTTTCTTTTCTCAATCTCGTTTTTTAATATAAAATAATAAATCTAAGTATATTTTATATTAATAATAAGAGAAACACTTAAAACTAATATAATTACTATTATAATCAAGTTTTCGATTATAATAACGGCGCCAATTATATTAATAATTATTACTTCTTATTAATTATTTAAAGGAAACTTTTAAAACTAAGAAAATTTACTTATTTTTCCAAAGTAATTATTATATTACTTTTTAAAGTTTTTAGTATTTTAAAGTCGCTTTTTATATTCTTAATTATATTTTCTTTCTTTAATATTCTTTTTAGTATTTAATTCGATTTTCGTTTTATTCGCTTCTATTTATTTATTTTTTTCTCTTTTAAAATATAGATTTTCGCCTCGATTAAATTAATTTTATATCGAGAAACTTATTATACAAAATAAATATTAGTATTTATTAGACTTGTTTTCCAATACTCGCAATATATTAATAATAAGTTTTATTTACACTTTAAACTTTTTTCTTATTAACGTGATTTTATTTATAAATTCTTTTACTATTTTTTGTTTTTTAATTAAAAGTAACTTGAGAAATTTATTATAAACCACGTTTTAATTTGGTTAGTAAAATCAAAAGATTAATTCGATTTTTTAATACAAATTAATTTAACGTAATATTATTAACTAATATTAAATAATCTTATTATATTATTCTCTTTATTTAATTCGCTCGTTAATATTATTACTTTTTTTATATTTTCGTTCGTATTTTTTAGAATATTTTTGCCTATTTATTTATAATATTTAATATTCGCAAAAAAATAATCGTATTTTTATTCGTTAGATTAATAATTAAATTTATATTCTAATTTTCAAACTAAAAATAAATTTAAAGAAATAAAAAAAAGTTATTATACTTTAAGTTTTATTCTTTAAATTTAATCGCTAAACTATTAAATTTAAAAATAATCAAAAAGTATTTTATTAAGATCTAAATATACTCGAGAGTAATACGAATATTATAAAAAGGTAATAATTCTTTTAAAGGAAAACTATTTAATTTTATATAATTATAATAAATTTATAGGCTTTAATAAATATTTGATTTCGCTTTTATAATTATTCGTTATACGTAATAAAACCAATAAAATAAAATGGTAAAAAGTTCTTATTATTTCTTAGAGAGCAAAAAGCTCTTTATATATTAAAGGATACGTAATTAATATAAACCTCCGAAATTATTATTATAAATAAAGATTTTTTAAAATAAAATAAATCGCTTCGTTATAATCGTCCCCTTATATATTAAATTCGTCCCAAGTTTTAAAAGAAGAAAAGAGAAGCTAATTATATATAAGTATATCGCAATAAATATTAAAATTATTTATTAATTTTTCGATTATATTTTTTAAATTATAAATTTATAATTCAAATAAATTATTATTTTTAAAAATATT
>FJOG01000047.1:10672-31152 GCA_900073065.1 Phialocephala subalpina | reverse complement strand
GTAATACTTTTAATATACTTTACTTCGAAATCGAAAAAACGTATTTAAATTAATTAATAAATAATTAAAATTCTCGGAAAATCCATTATAACGCGATTTAATTATATAATTAAAGTATTAATATTCGTTTCGAAAATAAAATATACTTTATATAATTAATATTATACTTTATAAAAACACTTTATAATTCCTCGATATTCCTTTTTAATCGCGTCGTATTTTCGTTCTATAAAATTTTAAAGTTCGAATTCGTATTAAGTAATTCGTTTTCGTTTTTTATCGTCATATTATTTAAAAGTATTTCTTTATTTTTAAAGATTAATATTTATATTAAAAATAATTTTTCTTTATTTATTAATAAAGTCGTAATAAATCCTATAAAGAATTGGTATTATCGTTAATTAATCTTTTAAATATTATATAACCGTTTTCTCTTTTTCTCTTTATTTAAATAATAGATTTTTTTTAGTTAGCGCGTATAATAATTCGGTAATTATTACGAAATCTTTAATTTAAATTTTATAATAAACGTAAATACTAATAAAAGCTTTTATATTTAACGTATTATTATATTATTTTTATTTTAATATTTTAGCGATTTTAATAACTTTAAGAAATCGCTTTTTGAAGTTATAAATAAATTTAATTATAATTATTTTATTTTAATAAAATTAGAATTTAATATTAATATATATTTGCGCTTTTTTAATCCGATTTAATATTATATTTAAATTCTAAATATACTCGTAAATATAACGGCGAATTCTTAAAAAAACCAATTTATTATTATAATTTATATAAAGTTTTTTTATTCTAATATTATCGATAAATAATATAGCGATTTTAAAGAAATAATCTTTTAAAATAATTATAATAATTCGAACGAATTAAATTATAAAGTTAATAATATTTATAAAAAGTATTATTATTCGAAGAAACTTAAAAAAAGTTATAAAAACTATTATATTTCGATTTTAAACGTTTAAAATCATTTAATTATATTTAAAAAAAAATTAATTAAAAAATCTATAAAATATTTAATAAATTCCTTAGAAAATTTATCTATAAAAAAAAGTAAATTAATATCTCAAAAAGTAATCGAGTTCATTTTTAAAATCGCGTTAATTAATTTATATATACTGTAGTAAGGCAGAATAATAAGGCGGTGTATTACGTAATTTGGGGAGGATATATTAAGAGATTTAGCATCTTGTATTTTAGTTCTTTAAGTAGCTTTCTACGTAGTTCGCAGACACTAGAATTAACTCTAAGAAGTTTACCCCTCTATATTAGTAAACTACGCAAGGACGATTAATGACCTTAAGGGTCGCCGCAATCAAAGGCTATAATCAAATTGATAATGCAATTGCGACTATGACGACCCCTATTCGATTCTCTCGACTCGACCGCGTCTGCGAGCACTCTTACGAGCTTCTTCCCTTCGATTCTACTACTTTACGGTCGTCTCTAAGTCTACGAGCCTCGAGTACTGAATTCCCTGCGAGCTTACGAGCTTACGACCGACTTCCATTCGATTCTACGACCGATTTACGACCTCTTGATTGAGCCAGTCGAACCTATGAGCTAGCACCTTATCTGCTACACTCCTACTTTGAGAGTGTCCTCTATAAGCTCGCATTTTACTGCCTACCTCCGCTCTCTTTTACTTCGATTCTATGGCTCTCGACCGACCGATCGACCGATCCCTTTCTCGACCCACCCCTTTCTTCCAGCTCTAGTAGCTGCGCCCTTTCGACCACATACGAACCTTCCTTTCCCTTCCATTCTACGAGCATTCACCGTACATCCATACTACCGTTGATACTACAAGAGGAGATTACTAGGCTTGATGATATGGACCTTATAATAGAGGGAAACTGCAAGCTAGGCACGCTAGTTTGGCTAGAGTAGCTTACAGTACTATATATGGGCACTATTCCCCATTGGGAGCCGTAGTACTGGGCGAAGCCTTGTCATATAGAAGACTCTGCCAGCTATTGATTGTAGAGTAGAGGGCTTTCTAGAGATGCGGATACGTGCTTCTGATTGGATGAGAGGAGGAGAGTCACGTGTGCTCGGGACGAGCACTACATATAGGGGGACGACTGTGGCAGGGCAAAATGGCAGGGCGGTGTATCACGTGGTTTAGTGAGGATATATTAAGAGATCTAGCATCCTGTATTTTAGTTCTTTAGGCAGCTTTCTACGTGGTTCGCAAACATTAGAATTAACTTTAAAAAGTTTACTTTTTTATAATACTAATAATTTTCTTTGCAATTAAAAATTAAAAATTCCGATATAAATTTTTACACTTTTTAAATACTTTACGATTAAAGCGTTTTTAAAGCATTTTTGCCACTATTAGAAATAGAATTTAAAAATAATAAAAACTTTTCTTTTATTATATAATATATAAGATTATTTTAATGCGTATTAATAAATTAATATTTTTATAAATTTTATTAATTTCCGTTTAATCGAAAATTATAATTTTTTTACGATTAAATATTATTTCGTCGAATAAAATTCTCTTGTTTTCTTATAATTAATTTTTAATAAATAATAATATTAATTATTTTAAAGTAAATTTAAAACCTCGGAGAATAAAAACAAATCGTAATAATAAATAATCTTTATATTTTTCGGTTTACTTTTAAAAGATTTCTTTAATTTTCGCTTATTTATATTAATTTCTTTGTTTTTTCGAAGTATTATCGATTTTATTCATTAAATTAATTAATCGAACTTTTTTAAATTTCAATTTATAAATTATATTAATATTTATATTAATAAAAGAAAATTTCGATTTTAAATCGTTTAAAATTAAAATTATTTCTTTTATTTAAATATCTTTATTATTTCTATATTTAAATGTTTTTTATTTACGTTATTAATTAATAAAATAAAAGTATTTTTAATTCGCTTTAATATTTAAATTCTTATTTAAAATGTTTATATTTAAAAAAAAAATTTATTATCGCTTTTAAGAATTCTATTACTTTTTTATTAAAAATATTTTTTATTAAAATCTTTTTAACTTTTTTCTCGTTAAAATCAAAAAATATCCTATAAAAAATATAAAGAAAAATTTTAATTTTTTTTCTATTAAAATACTTATTCGTATTAATAATATTAATCTCGTTTATTTTTAATTTAAATATAATTACGAATTTATTTATCGAGGAATTCGAATCTTTCATTGAAAAAATATAAATAAAAAGAAATTCGTTAAAAATTAAAAACTTATTAAAAGTTTTAATATCGTATTATCTTTTAATAATACTAATATTTAATTTTTTGAGTCTTTTTTTTCATTAAATACTTTTTCGATTCGAGAGTTTATATTAATATAACGAGTTTATTTAATTTTTTCTACGAATTACTTTAATAAAAAAATAATTATAATTATATAAATAAAGTTTAAATACTCGAAGTTTTATAAGATTTTATTTTATAAATTATCGTTTATATATTTAATTTGTATTTTTATTATAATTATAAACGATTATTTAAAAAAGATTTTCTTCGTATTATTTATTAAGAAAAAAAGGATATTATAATTAATATTATATTTAATTTTTATCTTTATAAAAATTATATTAGCAAATTTAAAGTTTTCTTTAATAATTATAAATAATTAAAAATCTTTAATATTTATAATAATATAATTATAATCTCGAATTATAAAAATTAAAATAATATAATATTTTACTTTTATATTTAAGATTTCAATTTTTATATTATTATTTCGTAATTCGAAAATCACGAAATATAATTTAAAAATAATAATAATATACTTTTTTTTAATTAGGGAAATAAAATCCGTATTAATAAAATTAATCTCGATAATAATAAAAATATCGAGAATAAAAATAAATTTATTTATCGCAATATTTAAACGTTATAAACCGTTTTAAACTTAAAAAAATTAAAATATAAATCCGATAATTCTTATTATTTCTTTTATTAACGCAATATTTACATTTATAAAAAACACGTAATAAACGTTATTTTTCTATTATTAATTAAAAAGTATTATAATTAGATTCAAAGTCTTAAAAGCATTTATAAAAAATTTTTTTTAAACTTTAAAAAGTAATATTATATTTTTACGCGAAAATTTAATTAACGAAATTTTATTCTCGTTATTATTTTTAATAATTAATTATTACTTTATAGTTTCGTCTTCGAATAAATCGATATTTATATCCTTTAAATTTTTTTTAAGTTTTTAAAATTAATTAATATTAAATTTAAATTTTTAAGAATTTCTTTTTTTATTTCGCGCGTTATCAAAAGATTTTTTTCGTTATTATACTCGCTATTTTACTTTTTGCTTTATTATTTACTTTTATAATATTTATTATTAACGTTATAATAATTAAAAACTTATAGTAATTATTTAATAAATTAATAATATTATTATTAAAGAGTAAAATATCGATATTATTTCTTTAAATAATATAAAGTAATTAATTTTATTATTATAAAATCTCGATAATATCAAGAATAAAAATATTATTTCTTATTATTAAAATAATATTAATATTAATTTACGAGTTGAATTTAGCTTTTTTTTTGTATTACTAATTAAATAGAGTTTTATACGCGTTATATATTTTTAGTACGTTTATTAAAATTATAATTTTATAATCTTTTAATTATTATTTTAATAATTTGATCGTATTAATATTAATTAAATTTTAATGCGAAAAGTTTCGAAAGTTCGTTCGGCGATTATTTACTTTAATATAATCGATTTTTATTATCTCAATAATAATAATCTCGATTTACGTAGAAATAATCGCAAAATAAATTGATTTTTTTGTTTTTATTACGTTCGTAATATTCGAAGTATATAAATTCTTTAGATTAAATATTATATATAATCGCCGCGTTAATTTCCATTATATTCTTTTAAATCGTAAATTATACGTTTTACGAAGGGTTATTAAGTTTTAAATTATAAAAGTTTTTATAATTATATTATTCGAAGTTATTATATTTATTACGTTTACGATCGAAACTTTTTTTTCGTTTATAATCACGAGAATAACTTTATTATTAAAATTGATTTTAATTTTAATTTTAATTTAAAGTAATTATAAATTTATTTATTTTTTAAATTATTATAATAATATTATTATTTATCGAGTCTTTAATACTCGAGAAAATAATAAAAATAAAAAAAAGTTTTTTTATAATTATAATAAAGTTTTTTACGTTACTCTCGAATTTAAAGGAAAATAATAATTAGAATTTTTATAATCGTAAAATAATAAATTAAAAAGTAAATAACGCTTTTTTATATTTCTTTGAAATAATATATTAAATATTATCGATAAATAATTTAAATAGGATAAATAGAAAGAAATAATCGTATCGATTAAATACTATTCGCTAAATTATAATATTTAAATATTATGATAAAACGATTTATTTTACTTCAAAAATCTTTATTTATAGTAGTAATTTCGGAAGTTTGTATTAGCCACGTATTCTCTTGTATATAAGGAGCTTTTTATTCTCTGAGAAATAATAAAAACTTTTTATTATTTTATTTTGCTAGCCCTATTACGTATAACGAATAATTATAAGAGCGAAATCAAGTATTTATTAAAATTTATAAGTTTATTATAATTATATAAAATTGGGTAATTTTCCTTTAAAAAAATTATTACCTTTTATAATATTCTTTTTTGAGTTTTATATATTTTAAATCGATAGTTTTAATATAATGTTTTCTTTTTTTTATATATATAAATATCAAGGGTTTTCTTTTTTATTTTCTCGTAATCGTAAATAGCGAAATCCTTTGAATTATAATCGATTTCTTTAAAAATTTTATTTTTAATATTAAAAAAAAAACTTTTTATAAGTTTATTATTTCGTGACTTTAAATTTATTACTCTTTTTTTAATTAAATCTTTAAATGTTTAATCGAATATTTTTACGTAAATTTTAATTAATAAGTATTCGTTTAAAATTTATATAATAATTCGATATAAAAATTTTAAATTAATTTTAAAGTTTTTTTAATTTTATTTTTTAAAATCTTTTTTAAAAATAGCGTAAAATTTTTTATTATTATAAAGTTTAATATAATAATCTAATATAAAACGAATTTAATCGCAATAAAAAAAAGAAATATATCGTAATATTTAATTTTTTTTGTAATAATAAAAACTTTAAAGTTTTTATAAATATTATTTTATTATTTTAAAAAAGTTATAATATTTTCTCCGTTGAAATAAAGCGTTTAAAAAGTCTTAAAAAAAGTAATTATATATTAAAAATAAGGATATACTATATAATCGAAATCGCAAAATATTCGTTTTTATCGTTATACGAAGGAATAATATTTCGAAGTAAATTTATTTTAAAAGAATTTTTTTCGCTATTTAAAAAACTATTTAAAAGAATATTAATTAGTATTATAATAGAAAAATAATCGTTTAATATTAAATTATATCGAGAGTAACTCGTAAAAATTAATTTGTAAATTAATAATTATTTTAATAATTCGAAAGAAATTTATTTCTTTAAATAAATATTATTAAATAAAAGTTTTTTATAAAAATAATTTTTATTTATAGTATTTATAATTAAAAAGAAATTTCGAGTTTTAAATTTCATTCGAAGTTTAATTTTTTTAATTATTCGAATAAAATATATTATTATTTTTTCTTCTCGTATAAAAATTTCTATTTAAATTTTATTCGTATTTCCTCGTAAATATTAATATTTTTTAAATTATTATAAATTTAATATTAAAATTATTTCGAGTATTCTTTATATTACGATTCTTAAAAAAATTAAAATTAAAATATAAAATAACGTTATAATTTCGTTTTTTAAAATACAAATTTTATTTTATTTTTACGATAAATTTTTAATATTCGTATTTCGATTTTTAATAGAAATAATTCTAATTTAAAAATTAATTTCCGTATTTAATTATCGTAAATTAATTCTCTTTTTTCTTTTATTCGCTATTATACCGATTATATCGAATAATTTAATACGTAAATTCTAAGAATTAATATTTTTTCGTAATCTCGTTATTTCGTAATTTAATTTCTTTAATTTTAAATCGATAAATCAATAAATAAAAAAGTTTACTCTTTATTAATTAATTTTTAGCCTCCGAATTTTAATAATTTAAATTCTTTAATAATAATCGTAATATTTAAAATATAATTCTTATAAACTATAATTCGTAATATTTAAATAATATTATTTTAAAACTCTTAATTTCGCTCGTAGAATAAATCGCCCCATTATATTATTCAAAGGAAATTAAATTTGATAATAAGAAACTAATTATTGATATTAAAGAAGAAACTAATTTTAAGCTATTTATAATTACTATATAACCAGGCAATAAAAAGATTACTTTAGTTTTTTATCGGTCAAACTATTATAAAAAAAAACGGGAAATTATAAATATTTAATATAATTTACTAATAAATTATACCTCGCGTTTATTAACCTTTGAATCGGATCGATCGATTAGAATAAATCGCCCCATTATATTATTCAAAGGAAATTAAATTTGATAATAAGAAACTAATTATTGATATTAAAGAAGAAACTAATTTTAAGCTATTTATAATTACTATATAACCAGGCAATAAAAAGATTACTTTAGTTTTTTATCGGTCAAACTATTATAAAAAAAAACGGGAAATTATAAATATTTAATATAATTTACTAATAAATTATACCTCGCGTTTATTAACCTTTGAATCGGATCGATCGATTACTATTATTAGCCTCGTTAATTAAATAAAAGTAATAATAAGCTTTATATATTTCTATGGATTATAAAGCGAAAATCCTATCCGTAAATTACTTTAAAAGAAATAAAATTCAATTAAATATAATTAAATTCGCATTCCGATAAATAAAAAGTTAAAACTTTTAACGTAATTATAATTATTTATTTCCGGTATTATAAATAAAGTAATTAAAAACGACGAGGATATAAATTTATCGCTATTTGAAAACACGCGTAAATATTATCTTATTTTCGATTATACTTATAAACTTATAATAAAATCTATTGTTTTCTTAGAGAAAAGTTCTTATATAACTATTTTTACTTTAATTATATTAATATAATTGAAGTATAATATTTTAACGATCGAAATAAGAATTCAAAAAAAGATTATAATTATTATTTATAGCGTAAAAAGATTTCTAAAACAAATAATTACTTAAATATATTTAAATATTCTTATAGAAAATTATAATAAAATTATTATAATTATTATTTTTACGAGTTCATACGGGTTTTTTCTAAAAAGAATTAAGAATTTAAATCGATATTATAAATTTAAAGTAATTAGAAATTTATCGAACGTAAATAAATATTAATAGGATTTTAATAATAATAAACCTTAGGATATTATCGTTATATAATTAGATTAAAAGTATAATAATTTCTAAGCGTTTATATATATAAAAACATCGAGCTAATAAATATATTATATAAGATTTATATAATATAAATTAATCGTCTAATAAATTATTCTTATTTAAATTTTTTTTTTTTGGTTTAATAAATTTACTAAACTTTTTAATATATTTTATATAAATAGAAATATTTTACTAATAAATATAAATTTAAAATTTATTAATATTATTTTTGCGCATTTAATTTCCGTAATAATATTTAACTTTTAATAAGAATTTAATATTTAGAAAATTTATATTTAAATAATATAAAAAGCCAATATTTATTCTCGATTAGAAATTACGTGTATAAAATCTCTTTTTCGAAGTTAACTTTGATTTTAATCAAATACTCTTATAAATAAAATATATTTACTAATAAGTTTACTATATAATTTAATATTTATTATTATTTCGCTTAAAAGTATATAATTGATAAGAAAGTACTATTTAGTACTTAGTACTATTAAAAAAAGAATTAATGAGTATATAATAACTTTTACAAAGAATTATTAAATACTATAAATAGCGATTCCCAAAATCCTTAATTAAGATTATAAAGAGAAAAGTAAAGGAAAAGAGGCAAACTTTACGTCTAAATAACTTGTTTAATGCACCCGATATATAATTTATACCCCGCAAATAATACTGCACCATTTTCGTCGTTAGGCCGGACTACGTTTTAGCGCGTGCGCACTGTATGCCGAGTCCTACCAGGGAACTTGCCGAAGATCCAGTTCTAAGCTTTTCCCTTTTTATATGCATCCGTTATCGTTGCTGCTACGGCATGAGGAAATTTACTAGGAAGCTGCCGACACGTCATTCTCTTGCGGCGCAACTAGGCAGAACCCAGGCCGCGTTGTCGTGAGGCATCATTGTGCTGTAAAGAGTGCAGGCTAAGTCTGCGGCATCTCAATCTCCGAAGCGGCCTATTGTGAGGGACGGTGGTGGTGCGACGAGGCAGATTGCGAGAAGGTTAGGATACGGAAAGCTCGTAACTCAGCCAATACGAGGCAGCCTTGGGGATTCGCAGTGTCACAGCTGCTCAACAGCATTAAAGTTGTAGAGGCGATCGTGGATTCTGGTTGAAGCTGCGCCGCACCTTGCTAGCGTCGTCTTCTCAGCTGCGGGGTGGCCGATCAGGGGAGCGTGGTAGGAAGGGATGGAACCTAGGCAGAAGGGCCGAATGTGCATAAAGATTGAGTACCGAGCGTTGTAAGTTGGAGGTTGTTGGGTTATTGAAAGGAAGGAGCGAGCGATGATAGAGTCGCGAGATTTTTATACCCCGCGAAAGCGGCGCCGGGCCCGTGCGCGCGCCTTGCCCGATGCGGGCTTGCCGTCTGGTCGTTTACGCTTATATTATGTGAAGTGCCTATTATAATAAAGTGTTAAAAGACTAAAAGCTTTTAGTATTTAAATGTTATAAATAGTCTTAACAGATTATGTCGAGTCTAATAAATGTAGCTAATGATTGTTTTGTTTAAAGCACTGTGACATGAGAAAAGTTATGAAGACTATTAGAGAGAAGAGTTTGCTATTGAGTCCCAGGAAGCAGTTTGAATAGCGGGGAATCTGTAATAGAGTAATCTAAGGGTTCGCTTTATCAGGCCTAGAATCAGTCTCTCGCTATCCTATGCCTTGCCTGCGCATATGTCAACTGCCCAACGTCAAAGCCTCCACCTGCAGCCTCGATTCACAACTTTACGAGATTAGCGGCATCGCTGATTTTGGCCTGGGTGATCTCCATCCACCGCTTGATGTGGTCAGTATGACGGCCAGAGAGAAGAAAAATTAGAGGAATTACTTACCTGAGCTTCTTCCAAGTCGCCAGACTCCAGGCTGTGGAAAAGGCGAGGGAACTCTGGCGGGTCTGAATAGAAAGCAGAAAAGTCATAGACTAAATGCGCGCCCTCATAGCAGAATTGGCGTTCAATGTTCAAGTACTTTTGATTCACGAGCCGAATTCTCTCATCCGCCTTTGTTGACCCAAGAGAGGACGCGTAAGCATCAAAGATTGCGCTTGCATTGTGAAACTCTGCAATGGCGCTCTCTAAAGGCCGAAGGTCAAAAGATACCGAGCTTGGGATAGAATCTCTAATCCTTTTGACATACTTCCGCATCGCTACGGCGTAGTCAGCCGCCTTGATTTCCAGGACGGGACTTTCGGACAAGTATGCCGTTATCAGAGACCAGACCTTTGCAGTTGTGACGTGGTACTTCCATCCTGGATCTCCAGTTGAGTTCATCCAACTGAAAGTATCAAAGTTCGAGTGGTAGGGCCAATAAATGGCACCAAAGCTGAGGTCAGAGGTTGACACACAAGCAGTCTCCAGGAATGGGATGGCATCTCCTCCTCCTGCCGCGACCAGCTTTCCTCCCCAATGATCAAAGACTGTTCCACCTTCGGGAGACATGACGGCTTTTGTGGCTCTGTGGATAACTTTTTGCAAAATTGGGGTTGCTTTGACTTGAAATTCGCGGCTTGCTGCTGCAACGACTACGTTCAGATATGCTACGGCAGTCTTCTGAAGCCAGGGGAGATGAGAAGCTATCCAAGGCTGGGACCCAACCTGTCCGGTTTCTGCGCCTTCCCAGCTGGCAAAGACGATGGTTCGCCGAGGCCGCCATCCCGTTCTGTATGCTGTTGCAAAGCTTCGGACGACTTCCATCAATGCTGCCGCACCACTGCTAGAGTCACCGGCCCCAGCCCCCCAAGAGTCGCGGTGATTCCCTAGAATAATTACCTCGTCATCAATAGAACCTCTGATGATGCCAAGGATTTGGTGCACCTCCCTGGTAGGAAAGCTCATTTGGTTATTCAAATTTAAGACTATGTGCGGTGGCGAAGGACCGACATAATAGTCTACTCCTTTGTAGTATAGGCCACCCCCGAGCCAATCGCTCGTCATGCCAGTTGCTTTTGGGCCGTGGCCATGAAGTGCTTTGAGGAGCGGTACTACGTCGCTGAAGGAGACAGGAAGTGAGGGAATGGACTGGCCTGGTATACTTGGATTGCCGGCACTGGCGTTGCCTGATCGCACCGAGTCATTACTATGAACCAATAGTTGAGATGAACTGAAGCATTAGACTTACGGACTGTCCCTATTGAACCTCTCTCAATACAAGTTTCGGGACGAGCAGGTCCGTCTGGATATGCTTTGTACCCATGCCCTTCAGTGATGTTGCCGTCCTCTTGTGGGTCCGAATATGTGAGAATGCCAACAAGGCCCCGCTCTGCCGCCGTGCTCATTTTTGATCCTCGCCAGACCATGCCATATTTGACGATAGCAATCTTCCCTCTTAGTTCAACGTGTTTTTCCTCTAAGTCATCATAATCTTGGTCACGGCCAAAGTTTGCAAATACGAACTGTGCCGTCACATTACCGCTAGAAGATTGCCCATGGAAAGCGGGAGTCCGAATCTCAGACGGGTCATTGAATGGTAGCGCTTCCATCAACTTGGCTTCATAGATCACCGACGGGGAGAGAGACTCTGAGGTGTCTAACAGAGCCAGTCGTTGGAACACCGGTGTGCTTATCGATGCATTGTACTTGACAATCTCCGTCTCTGGTATGCCGAAGTCTTCCCATTTCTTCTTGGTCCAGAGGCCTTGTACTTCGCCCTCGCCCGGTAGATGGCTTTGCGAGGTATAGTAGTAGCTCCATTCCGCGGCGTGGGACGCGCTGGGTTCGGATTTCAGAATGGTCTCCAAGGTTAAAAGCGGTAATCCGTCTTGAAGTGCTGGGCTAGCGAAGAGACAAGATCTCCAGGGCTGAAAAATAGGCTGGCAGAAAAGGCATTGTGGGGTCGTGAGAGTACTATCAGAGCGACTGTTGAGAGGGCGATGGCTAGGACCAAAAAGCGCCTCGTCGATCCCCGTTGGAGCGTCGCAGCCGGGATGGGGGTGTCTTGGTCATTCTCAGAACGTCCCGGGAGATCGGTGGATTTGATCTTCCTTGGGGTCTGGGAGCTTGATGAGCTTGATATATAAAACATGACTTCTCTCGTAAGTCAAACCTTTGAAGAGCTTGAGGGCGATGTTAGCCTCGTCATTCCCCTCTCCCTTGGCTGATGAGGTTTATTCCGCTCGGCTAAGCCTAAAAGAGCCCTAGTCTATATCTGGGGTATGGAGGTGTGGGGCACGGGGAGTTACCAGGTCCATAGTGAGGACAAGGGGAGATGTTTACTGTTGTGGTTCTATTTCTATGTCGGGTTTTCTGTAATTCTGTAAACTATCTAAGTTAGGGAGACAACTATCTACCTTTAATTGGTATATTTATCCTAGAATCTATGACGAAACCGGTAGCGCTACCTACCTACCTACCTATGTACGTGGATATCGCGTCCACGTCATCTGATGGAGTCGCTTAGTGTGTTACGGCCTCAGGCATCACAATTTGCGACGGCCCGACCCTCAGAGTTTAACATGAAATGAAATTTTCTCGCTCTGAGTCACAATCACCTTTAACTCCTTCATCACTTCCACCTCCACCACCACCCACCCACCTGCGTCACCTGTATCACCTGCACCGCCTGTCACCATACCGTCCTCAGCCCTTCGCCTTGGGCACCACCTGCATCGCTGTCGTCCGTATCTTGTGCTCTTATCTGCGCCCTCGAGGATGACTTCGACACAGGCCCAGCGCTCCTCGATGCCCACGAGCGAGAACGAGAAGCCCATGAGCGAGAAGCAACGGCTGAAGCTCGAGAAGTTCGCCATCAAGAAGGAGAAGCAAACGCAGCAGAAACAGAAACAGCAACAATCCAGTGGCCCTTCCAAGGATCAGAAACCCAAGAAGCAGGATGTTCCTGCGGTGGAGTCGAAAGATTGGATCGAGGAGACGCCAGCTGGACAGAGAAAGATCTTGAAGCCATTGGACGACGACTTCCACAAAGCTTACATACCCCGGGTTGTCGAATCTGCCTGGTACAGCTTCTGGGAAGACCAGGGACTGTTCAAGCCGCAATCAGAGAAGGATGGCAGTCTCAAGCCGAAAGGCAAATACGTCATTGCCATCCCGCCGCCTAATGTATGGACTCATGCCTGTATTAATGACATGGTCATCTGCTAACGCTGGTCGCAGGTGACAGGCAAACTACATATCGGACACGCCCTGGCACTCGCGTTAGAAGACACACTCATCAGGTGGCACCGCATGCGACAATTCTCAACTCTCTACATCCCTGGCTGCGATCATGCAGGCATTGCGACCCAAGCTGTTGTCGAGAAGCAGCTCGCTAGACACCCGAAAGATGGCAAGTCTAAACGGCAGGATTTCAGTCGAGAAGAATTCGTACAGCTATGTCAGGAGTGGAAGGAGGATTACCATCAAGCGATCAACAAGACGATACGCAGACTCGGTATCTCTGTGGACTGGTCGCGGGAAGCCTTCACAATGAGTCCACAGTTGTCCAAGGCGGTCGCTGAGACCTTCGTGCAACTCCACTCAGAAGGCCTCATCTACCGAGCCAACAAGCTTGTACATTGGTCGTGTCGCCTCGCCACGGCTTTATCCACAATTGAAGTCAATCAGAAAGAGCTTGATGGGTCGACAAAGCTTGACGTGCCAGGCTATGACAGAAAGATTGAATTTGGAACACTCACGTATTTCAAATACCCAATCGAGGGCTCTGATCAGACAATTGAAGTTGCAACAACAAGACCGGAGACGATGTTAGGCGATACTGGCATTGCTGTTCATCCTCAAGACGATCGATATAAGGATTTGATCGGGAAAACTGCGCGGCATCCGATCATCCCTGGAAGAAAGTTGATCATCATCGCCGACGATTATGTTGACAGAGAGTTCGGTACTGGCGCTGTCAAGCTAACGCCTGCTCATGATCACAATGACTTTACACTAGGCAAGAAACATGGTCTGCCATTCATCAACATCTTGAACGAGGACGGTACTCTCAACAGCAACGCTGGTCCCTACGCCGGAGAGAAAAGGTTCAATGCGAGATATGGTGTCATCGAGGAACTCAAGAAACTCGGCCTCTATACGAGACAGGAGTCGCACAAGATGATTGTTCCGATATGCAGCCGATCAGGGGATGTCATTGAGCCGCTTTTGAAACCTCAATGGTGGATGAAAATGGAGCCGTTGACGAAACCTGCCATAGCAGTGGTTGAAAGTGGCGAACTCACCATTCGACCAGAGATGCAGAAGCGACAGTACTTGCAATGGATGCGAAATCTCCAGGACTGGTGTCTGTCGAGACAACTGTGGTGGGGCCATCAGATTCCAGCATATTTCATCAGTCTTGAAGGTGAAGAGGGTGGGAATGACGCTGATGACGACTACTGGGTATCGGGCAGAACAGAAAGTGAGGCTCAGGAAAAGGCAGAACAAAAATTCCCCGGCAAGAAAGTCACACTCAGACAAGACGAGGACGTGTTAGATACCTGGTTCAGCTCTGGACTTTGGCCGTTCAGCACCCTTGGATGGCCAGACAAGACGTCGGATCTCGAAAACTACTTTCCGAATACGACCATGGAGACAGGTTGGGACATCATACCGTTCTGGGTCAGCCGCATGATCATGTTCTCTCTGAAATTAACTGGAAAGGTGCCCTTCACTGACGTCTACTGCCACGGTTTGATACGTGATAGCGACGGCCGAAAAATGTCAAAATCGCTGGGTAATGTTATTGACCCAATTGACGTACTCGACGGTATCAGCCTCGACGCTCTGCATCAAAAACTGTTGCAAGGCAACCTACCCCAAAGTGAGGTCAAGAATGCCGAAAAGCACCAGAAGAGGGCCTTTCCACAAGGTATTCCTGAGGTCGGGGCCGATGCCTTGCGGTTCTCGCTCATAAATTACGCTCAGTCATCTGGCGACGACATCAATTTCGACACAAAGACAATGTACGGCTTCCGAAAATTTTGCAACAAGATCTACCAGGCCACGAAGTATGTCCTTGGAAAGCTTGGCGATGATTTTGTTCCTCGTGAGAGCAGCGCTTTGACGGGAAAGGAGAGTCTGCCAGAGAGATGGATTTTGACCAAGATGAACGCCGCTGCAAAAAAAATGAATCAGGCGCTTGAAGAGCGTGAATTCGCAAAGTCGACCCAGCTCAGTTACCGGTACTTGTACGATGAACTGTTTGATATCTATATCGAGAACTCAAAGTCGATCATCTCACATGGCACGCCCGAAGAAGCTCGTTCAGCCATGGACACACTCTACACCACTCTCGAAACCGGCCTGCGACTCGTTTCCCCATTCATGCCCTTCTTGACTGAAGAGCTTTGGCAGCGGCTACCACGCCGACCAGGCGACAACACATCCTCGATCACGATCGCTGAGTATCCGGAGTATGACCCGTCCCTCCATGACCCTGCATCCGAGGTAGCCTATGAGCTTGTACTGGGCTGCTCGAGAGGCATCCGTTCCCTCTTGGCCGACTATGCCGTCAAGGATAAAGGCGTGGTTCATATCGTACTTCTTAACCAAATATCGTATGAAACCTTGTCAGCACAGCTCTCCGCGGTAGAGTCACTCAGTGGCAAGACACCATTGGAGGTCACCATTCTGCAGACCGAGGAAGTCGAGCTCCCTGGCTGTGCAGTTTTTCCTGTTTCCGCTGACGCAAACGTTTATCTTCAAGTCAAGGATTACATACAAGATGCTGCAAAGGAGGTTGAAAGGGTCAAGGCGAAGGTGGATGAAGCAAGGAGAGAACAGGTTGACATCGACGCCATCCAGGCAGAGTTGAACAAAGTACAGGATAAAGATGTCACTGATGCCATGCAATCAGCCAAGGGCCGGAAGCGGAATGTTGAAGCCAGATTGAAGGCGCTACAGCAGACCGTCCTGATGTTTGAGAAGATGAAGGTTTAGGCTGGATTCCCTGCTTGCTGACAATTATGGTTGGAAGGTAGTACTTGATGGAGGCATCTTGCGGGGCAGAACGTGTTATCGATGTAACCTCGGAATGACCTTCAACGGTCGAACATGGTGGCTATTATCGACGAAAGTCGACGGACATCCATCATCAGCCTGGGGTTGCGCGTCGTCAATCTCAGGTGTGGTGGCCGACAGCGCCACAAGGGGGCCAAGCTCTCCGAGGCGGAGCTCTGGGGTGTGCCTGTGGCAGATGGCGGGTGTCACGGCAGGCGCTGCGCGTGGCTTTCGTCGCTTTGCAGGTCGTGGGTCCTCGTCGTCAGTATCGCAGGTGTTGTGGTTGTCATCGGTATTCACGGAACGGTGGGTTTCGCTGCTGAACTCTGTATGCATGTCTTAGTGCCCTCGCTTCCGCGTCGCAGGCTCAGCCCCTAGCGCCGGGTCGGCTGGGGCAGAGGAGCCTCGAGAGGCTCGTAACGCATGGCAGCGCTCGTCACTGATCGGAGTTGCTGAATGCCTGAGATGGACCTCAGACTGTGCTTGGCTTAAGGGATGGGGAGAAGACCCTGTTCGAGATGTGTTCCGTTAGCAACCTGTTCCTCAAGATTTCCAAAACGGAGCACTCATAAGGTAACTAGTTACCTTTAGGCTCAGCGACCAACATAGGGCTGAGTGAGATTCTCAATTGATCTTTAGTGACCTAAGTGCGGGCATCGAGACCGAACGCATCGACTAAGTACGCAAAAACTTTTCTGCCTTTGCGCCCGCTAGAGCGCATGTCGCGAACTCGGAAAATGTCCATTTTTGCCTATAGAGCCAAGTTTTGAGAGTATAGTTCGTAAGGCGGCCATGGCATTGACATTCGTACGTCGTCTTCATTGAACTAAGAATCCGACTTGTTTGGATATTCCCCCTATACGACTCGGTATTAGGTTGTCTTTGTCTGGCGTCCAGTAAGCTGACGGGCTCGTACTCCACGCAGTCGAAAACGGTGCTCGTCGATCTCGGGGATTTTGGGTTGCGCGGCTGGCAGAGCCTCGGTGGCTTCTTTGTCTTCAGGGTCGTCCGCGTCGACGACCTCGA
Organism: Phialocephala subalpina; assembly: GCA_900073065.1. Taxonomy (NCBI): domain Eukaryota; kingdom Fungi; phylum Ascomycota; class Leotiomycetes; order Helotiales; family Mollisiaceae; genus Phialocephala; species Phialocephala subalpina. Next base: position 13,759 of record FJOG01000047.1, on the reverse strand, counting down.
CCACGCCCTGCTGATCACCCACAGCTGGCTGCCCGAGCTCTTTATTCTGTGCTACAAGCTCTTTTTGCTGCTGCATCGCTACGGCTCCCCCTTCCACTACTACCTCAGTCTCCTGCTGCTCCCACTCCTTAAGGCCATGAGCTATGCCATGTGGAGAAGCATTTTGCAGCTCTTTTGGTTTGCTACCGGTAGTTTCGGTGCGTTTTCGACTCTGGATTTCGTCTTGTCGTGCCTCGATCGAGCGAGGACGTGAAGGGGTTGGCGCACTGGCCGATAGTGAATTCTTTTGCTCTGCCAAAGCCAACTCCAGTTCTTTCTCTAATTCAGCTATACTGTCATTAATCCATTTATTATCGCCGCTATCGGAAGGCTTAGGGAGAGAGTGGACCGCAGACTCCATTGACGTGCTCCGAGTGATACTGCCGACACTTTGCTAATTAGTTTGATCTCGTAGTGGCGTAAAGGATCGGGGGAGGGTTTGAAGTTGAGCTTATGCGGGAGCAGAAGGCACGCGTTGCTACTTATAAAGCCCAAATCCAAGAACTGACTCCTCAATATAGTAGCCCTCCTCAACGTCATACTATAGACCGAATGCATTAATAGACTTTGTCGGCCTTGAGGCGAGTCTTGAGGTTGCGAAAGTATTATGCGGACTCGCATCTCGTTCAATACAAACAGTATTAATATTACTAAAAGCGCTTTTAGCCTTATCTTTAGTACTTGCTTTATTTGAGTCGTTATCGTCGAGAATCACTGATTAATTTGCGTGTGATTAGCGGACCGCTTTTTAGTATTAAAAACAATCGGTGCGCTTATTTTGATTACTACTTTAACGTTTACTCGACTTTAATTATATTCGATCGATTTGCAGTTTAGCCCCGTTAAAAGTTGGCTATTCCAAACGCTAAACGGTAGACTCGATCTTCGAAGCTTTAATTGAGATCTTCGGACGCAAAGCCGTCCGAGAGAACTCTTCGAGAGATGGAAGATTATCGTCTAATTCATTGTTACTAATAGTAAAAGCGCGCTTACGACTTAAATTAACAAATTAAAATAATTCACTTTAAGTAGGACTTTTCCGCGTATTTTTAATTCTTGCTACCGTATTTCTATCTACTTTAACTTAATATCCCGAATGCGGGAGAGGGGCCGCAAGTCCGCGTGCTCTTTAATTGCTTATAAGTAAATAGATTGCATAATTAGTTTTAGTAGGCTAAGGAATACTAAGGTTACAAGGGTTACAAAATAGTATATTTAATAAAGGAAGTGCAAAGCGAATAAATCTCGTGCTTTTAAGGGCAATTATAATAAAACGAAGTAAACAAAGAGAAAACTAATCTAAAAATGCAAAGGATACTCGACGAAAGGAATTAAACGGCTTTAATAGTAAACCCGTAAATACTTATTTATCGGAATGGAATTAATCTCGTTCTTATATCGGCTTTACTACTTCTAACTACCGTAAACTATCTTAGAAATCAAATAGTCTAATTCTACGTATAAAATCTCAACTCTTTAAACTCTTACGGAAACGCAAATCTACTAGAAAATTTAATTTACTAATAAATTAAGGTATTTTCGAGTGCAATTACGCTAATCGTATAACTCCTAACGTTAAGTATACTACTAGTAGTATTATATCTCGAATTACCGAATTAAAGCTTATTTTCTCTTTATATAATCTCTAGTTTTCCTTAGCTCCACGAAAATCAAGAAATTAGCTTATAATTAATATTAATCCTACTCGAAATCCAATCCGTTAATTCTTATTTCGTAAAGCTCGTAACCATCTTTATATAATTAAGCTCAAACGATTTTCCTTTTGCAAAAGTAAAACTTTATAACGCATATAATCCTACTATAATAACGTTATAAGCTAAGGATCTTTAAATAGCTTTCGATAATTAGATTTTTAATATATAACGATTATAAATCGAATACTTTTCGAGGTCATATAATTTATTTCTTTATTAATCGTTTACATTAGTTTACTCGCTCGTAAACTAATCCTCTTATTAATAGCGTTTCGTATTCGGTCCGTAGAATACTTTATAAAAGCGTTAATAATATAATTTATAAAGTTATAATATTTACGTAAATAGAAATTGGGTTTTCTCGTCGCAAATCAATTTAAATTAAAGTATATAACGTATATTATCGTTTTTATCGAGTAAAAGAATTTACTAAAATCTTTCCCCGATACGTAATACTACGGCGTAATTAAATAGAAACTAATTATATTATTGTAAAGCATTTCTTCTATTGGCTAAATCGCAATATATAAAGTAATACTTAAATAAAACCATTATAATTATACTCGCGGAAAAGTATTATCGTGAGAATTATAAAAATATAATAACGAAAAGAAAAAATTAAATTGAATTTATACTCGTATCTCGATTAATATAACGCGATTTAAAAGAATAATCGCTATTATAATAATCGAGAGTATCAAATTTAAAGTGTGAAATCGAGGGTTTTAATTTCTAATTATTTATATTAAAGCTTTTAATTACGGCGAAATCAATTAAAAGGGCTTTTAAAATATAAATTTTAATAAGAGGAATCGAAAGTATATAATACGATATAGCGATCAAATTAAAGAGTATTAAGCGTATTGCGAAAAGATTAAAAAGGAAAAGGGTTAAAGAAGAAAAGAAGCGCGATTCTTATAAACGTTAAAAGCGGCGGCCGGCCCGTGTACACATTATACCCGAAGCAGCGAATCGCTAAACCCGGGAGGGCAAACCGTAATATTAAGATTATAAAAAATTAAAATTATATTAAAATTATATTAAAATTATATTAAAATTATATTGAAATTATATTAAAATTATATTAAAAAAAAATCGATTTTATTATTTTTTATATATTTATTATTATAATAAATATTACGAAATTTTCTATTTTTATTATTATTAATTAACTAATAATATATTTTATAATATATTACAAAATTAATTATTTTTAAAGAATCTTAATAATTTAAAAAATTTAAATTTTCGAAAAAAAAAATATAAAATAAAATATAAAAAAAAGTTTTTGAATTATATAAAAATAAATTTAATTAAAAATAATTTAAAAAAA
>FJOG01000006.1:2061342-2168410 GCA_900073065.1 Phialocephala subalpina | reverse complement strand
GCAATTATATTACTTAAAAACATCAAAATATAACGCAAAAATCACTTTTCTATTTCTACTCTTTACTACTTCTTATCGCGTTATTCTCCTCTTTTTACTTATCCTTCTATTCGCACCTTAAAGTAATTAGTGTCTAAGAACTTCTCGAGAGCTTTATTAGGAGTAAATTTCGTTATCGCGTTGACCGAGTTATTTTAACTATTAATCCATCGAATTTCTTGTAACTCTTTATGTTTATATGATTAGCGGAGAGCTATAATATCGATTATAAAGCGCTTTTCCTTTGTTATTCCCAGCTTAATTAAATACTCATATAACGAGTAAAAGTCCGTGTAAACGATTATCGTGATCTCCGGGAGGCCAAGTTGCTCTATAATCATATTAATAGTAATCCCAATTGCAATTACTATATTAACTCCTCTTATTATACCGTATATCTCTAAAGTTAGTACGCTTCTAGTAACTCTTTTACTTTTAATCGAATTATAATAAATAAAGTTTCTTTTAATCTCGAATTCTTTATTATCTAATTAGCTTTTATTCGCGAGAATAATTTTATATTTAATTTAAGAATTAAAATCTTTATTGTTTGCAAACGATTTATCGACGAAAACGAAGAGTTTTATTGTAAATAAGTCCAATACAATATACTTAAGTCCTTATTCGAGATTCTTAATTTGCTACTTTAATCTTTTGTTTAGTGCGACGACCTCTTCTTTAGTTGGATTTTAGTATTGCGTAGCAATAAATAAATCGAATACGGCTTCTAATTAATAGATTATAGCGATATAAGCTCTTCGAGCACGTTACTCTCGATACTCGTCTTAAAAATTCGTAGACTTAATATCCATTAGTTTAATTTTCTTACTTTACTCCTTTTACCGTAATTCGATCGTATCTCCGCATTTAATTAAGATATAATCGTTGAAAATCAATGGGGTTTCCAATACTAGGGCCTCTTTCGATTTAACTAAGAACTTAACTTTAGTGAGTTCATTCTACTTAAAATTCGAGAATTTTTTATCTATTAAAATAAGCGTATCGTCTATTTATATCTCAATAACTTTAAAGCGTCTTTCGTAATCGTAATTAAAAAGTAGGGATCATACGTAGACGTGATTATAGATAGCTTCTCTTAATAATACTTGTAATACGTAGCTCACTAATATGTTCTAACCTCGGTAAAGCCATATAATGGCTTCAAAATCACTATAATCGTACTTAGTAAGTATAAATTACGAACTTCTTTTAGAAATCGTACTAATATAAGTCGTTAGATATTTGTCGTAAACTGCGTATAAGTTTAAGTGATATCGCGAAGCTATATTCTAATCTCTCTATCGGGAAATTGAGCTAAAATTAGTGTTAACGCTATAATAACTCGTTAATTTACTCTTTAAATTATTAGAAATTGCGTGAAAATTACTTCCTTTTTTTCGTCGTTATATCTTTAGATAATTAGTCTTAATTTCTCGTACGAGCTATTAATAGCTTTACTTTTAATCTCGTTGATTAGTTTTGAGTTGAAAATCCGAACGCCAACGTACTTAGCGAAATCGAATTCGATAAAGTTAAAAACTCTTCTAATAGTTAATCTATTTATTTCCTACTTTTGTAAAGCCTCGAATAATGCTCCGAGAATAGTGATTTTACTTTCGCTTTGTAATTTCAACGAGAACTCTATATTAACCTTCTCTTTGTTTATTATAAAAGTCATAGAAATACCGTTTCTTTTGGTAGTAATAATAAATACGTCGTCGAAGTCCTCGCTGTCTTTGTTTTCCGCAAAGTTATAGCGATTATTCCGACGCACTTCTTTATTAAGTGTACCTCTCTTATTGCGCGACCCTTTTAATCGTCTTTTACCGCGGCGTTCAATTAGTGGCTCTCTTTCTTTAATTTAATCCGGCGGGAAAACTTTAAAGATCTCGTTATTATCGTTCTATTTATTCTCTTAGTAATACGGCTTAATAATCGTAAATCGGAAGTTTATCGGTCTATAAGGTATATCGATCGTATATATCTCGCCGTTAATTGCTAATAGCTTATATAGCCCTTTTTACCCACTTTTCTCACGCTAAACGCGTACGTTCGATAAGATTAGTAAGTCTAGCGTAAGCTTAGTGTTTAGACCGTTTCGTAGAGCGAGCGCGTCGATAACTTATCGTTTAATATTAAGACGGCGCACTTTTTTCGTAATTACGCGAATTGCCTTAACTCTTTTAATAACTAATAGTAACGGCGCGTTTTTACTAGTTATTCGAGGGTACGCTCTAAAGACTAGTAGCGTAAGTATAATACTATTAGGTCCAATGGAATCGTTAATAGCTTTAATTGCCATTTATAATACGATTTCCTTATTAATTTGCTTGCTAATTAGCTCGTTTCGAATGATCTCGTAGGCTCGTCGTAATAACGCGTAGTATTTTTCTACTTTTTTTACGCTATTATAAGCTTTAACGGGCATTTTTTTGATTTGAATTGCTATTGATTTCGCGTATTATTTAAATTCTATAAACGAGAAATTCTTTTTAGTGTCGTGTATAATATAATCAAGTAGTTTTTAATACGTGTTAATTTAGTATACGCGGAGAATGTTTTACGCGTTCTTTGTAGTTATATCTTTCAAAAATTTAATAGCTTGAAAAGCTATAAACGAATCGACTATTTGTAGAATTAATCGATTATTTAAGTGTAAAACGTCGATAATAATCGAGTAATTGAATTCGTAGTCGTTTTATAAGGTAAACTTGAATTTATTAAGTGATTATTTATGCATTTAGTAGTAGTAATAGTACTTTGTGAGATACTGAATATGCTTAGCATTTACGTTATAATCAGCTCGCTAAAAAAACTCTCAATAAGCGTTTGATTAATAAACAGTTAAAACGCCGATATAGTTGGCGCAATTCGGTCTTAGTAAAGTAGCTCTAAATTAAGCTTTACTCCTATTAATATAGTAATATCTATAGGTAGCCCTATTTGCGCACTATTAAGACAATTTTATGTCCTTAATTAATACTCCGGCAGCTTTATTATCTAGTATAATACCTTAGAAAACTCCGGATAAATATCGGTCTTCGAAAGTAAACGCTAAGTACTCTTTAATTTATTGTAATAGTAGACTATTAAATATATCTTCTCCCGTAATAGCGTGGCGCGTTAATTAGTCGTTTAGAATAGTTACCGTGTTTATACTATCGATTTCTCTAAGTTCCGTAAGGAAGTTTTCGCCTTTTCCCTCGATTTCTATATTTAATAGTAATTAATACTCCGGCAGCTTTATTATCTAGTATAATACCTTAGAAAACTCCGGATAAATATCGGTCTTCGAAAGTAAACGCTAAGTACTCTTTAATTTATTGTAATAGTAGACTATTAAATATATCTTCTCCCGTAATAGCGTGGCGCGTTAATTAGTCGTTTAGAATAGTTACCGTGTTTATACTATCGATTTCTCTAAGTTCCGTAAGGAAGTTTTCGCCTTTTCCCTCGATTTCTATATTTAATAGTAATTAGTTTATCTCTAATAATTTATTATCTTTTGAGAGACTTTCTATACTTTCGTATTAAGCGAAAAAACTCTAATAAAATGCTATCGTAATCTCACGGTCTATCGTATACTAAGCGTATTATCGGAATTTCGTATAAGTTTACTATTGCTTTTCTATCGTATGTTTAGTCGATTAATAGCTTATTTTACTGCAAATATAGCACTTCTTTTGCCGTGACTCTTTTTAGTATCCATAGTTTCTGCGATATCCGCTTCGCGAGCCTTCTTTGTTTTAATATCCTCTTTTATTTTGTCCTTATCTATGTCTTCTATATATGCGGTCAATCCAATTTTGATTATACTCGTCGTACTCGCCGTTATCTTCTTAGCGCTAACGCGTCAAGTCTATAATATATTGTAGTACTTCACGTGAACGCATTATTATACCGATTATTAATCGCAATTCAATATATATACCCTCGAACATATTAACGGGTTTATATAATACTAAATTGCACTCCTTAACTCCTTTATAAGCGCTAATAACTTAATCTCGTAAACTGTATTTTGTTTAATATTCTTTTAATAAACCGCATTAAATCTTTTAGAGTTAATCGAAAAGTAATTACAAATATTTTAGTTTAATTTTCGATAAGTATACCGCAACGATTTATAGAAGCGTAGTTTCTTTCTATAAGGATATATATAATTGTCGATTTTCCTTGGTCTTAAAGTATATCTTCGTTATTTCTATTATCGTCTCGAAATTATAATTATATCTCGTAACTTTATCGTAATAAAACGAACTTATACAACCGGTGAATATAACCGAAAACGCGTTGCCGTATTATTCTTTCGGAAATCCGACTTTAAAATAGTAATCGCGAAAAACTTATAATTTAACGTCGAGAATATTATATAGTTTATTACCGTATTTCTTATTATTATCGATATAAATTTTCATTAAATCCGTGATTACTTTAATGGATATACTTAATTGATTTTACTATTAGTTTAACTATTGATTTAACTGTTGATAATTATCGAGTGATCGAGAGTAAAAGCCGTTATTAGGGTTATTATTCGCATATAATTAAAGATGGTATTATTAGTTCGGAAATTGAGGGTTCGTAGGGTGCTCGTTACTAAAGTATTAGTTCGTATAATACTAGTTCGTAGATTGAGGGTACACAGAGTACTGGTTCGTAGATTAAAAATATACGGAGTAGAGAAATATATTAAAGTCAAAAGATCTCTAATTATTTTAAGGAAGTACGTAAAGAGGTAATAGCGTGTTTTGCGGTAATAGCGCGTTTTAATGAAATGGTGCACTTTGAAGTAATGGCCTATTTTAAGGTAATAGTATAATTTATTGGAATAGCGCAATTTGAGTAGCTTAAATTGGCGCAATTTGGGCGTACTCTAAAGCGTATTTTAGATGATATCGTGAGTTGAACTTATTCTTTCCTCTCTTTAATTAAGCTTCGATCTTTTCCTTTATCTATTTATAATATTCGTTATTATAAATAAGCTTCTCTAATTCCTTAGAAATTAGTAGTCCATCCGTAGCAATAAATACTCCATTGTAATATAGGAAATCTCGTAAGTTTCTAATAAGCTTAATCTCTACCGATAAGAACGTATTTAGCGTCTATACTTTAAAATCCTCTCGGAAATATTCCCAAAGCATATTATTTGTACAATTTTTTCTCCGATAAATCTCTATTATAAATAAAATAAAACTATTAATTTGTTTCTTATTGATAATCCCCTTTATAAAGTCAAAGTACTTTCCCCATTTTACCTTATTATAATCGTACTTTGATTTTGTATTTAGTTTTAGTATTATTTTAGCGTATATATAAATTCGTTTTAAGTTTCGTTGAAAGAAAAATAGGGTTCGTTAAAGGGTTGATATATTGAAGTATTGCTATTATTGCGGTTGCAATTCGAGTCGAGTCAAGTAATAAAAAGCGCAAAGTCTTTAACAATGCTTTAATTAAGTAATAAGTATAGTAACTTAGTCAGTTAATTGATCGAGTCTTTCGTAGACGTAATTGTTCTACGTAATAAACGCAAACTTGAGTTAAATAATAAGTATAGTAACTTAATTAGTTGCTTATTCGAGTCCTTGAAGTTTGCGCAACGCTAGAGTCTCGTTTCCGCAGGAAGTAAAACTTCTTGTAATCCAATAGTATTTAGGGGCGCAACGTAAACTTTCTTTAACGCGTCTTACAAAAGATAGCGATCCTTTGTAATAGCTTCTTCTAAATAATCCTAACTGCTCCGTGGTCAAATAAACAACTACTAATTAGTATTGGTATTACTAAGGATACTTATTACATGTAATAAGCTAAAAGCACATAAGAATTTTAGTCTTAGTATACTTGTAATTCGTTGTATTTAAATAAAAGTAAAGCGTAAAGTTAGAGGGTTATATCCTCCAACTCTGGCTCGTCTCGCGCTAGGACTAGTGCAGCCTAGTACTACACGTAACTACTTTATTATACCCACACTTATAATCCATTAGATTATATGAGTCGTAATATTATTCTAATTAATTCGTAAATATATTAATATTTCTTCGAAAAGTTTTTAAAAGATTTTTAATAAATAAATAATTTCTTTTATAAATTAAATTTCTTATTCTAATAAAGCGTTTAATATTAGTTTTATATAATCTAATTATACAAATAATAGAATTTAATTTTATATATATTAATTGGATTAATAATTCGAAATATTTAATATTTTATATATAAGTTTTATTAATATTATTATTCTATAAAAAGTATTTTAATTAATATAATTAAAAGAAAATAATTCGTAATTATTTTTATAAATACTTTATTATAAAATAATATATTTTAATTTTCTTTTTAAATAAAAAACTTCGTAAAATCGAAGAAATTAAAAGAAATAAATTTCTTTAAGAAAATAAAACCAAAAAAATTCTAAAAAAAATTTTAATTTCTTTCGATTATTTTAATAATTATATTTTAAGTTTTAAAGTTTTATTAATTCGATTTTTCTTATTTATTAAGTTTTTATTTATTTTTTAATTATAAATATATTATAAATTTTATAATAATATATTAATAAATAAAAACTTATAATAATAAAAACTTTATAATTATTCGATTATAATATTTAATATTATTATTAACCTTTTATTATTAATAATAATATATTCGAGTATTTTTTATATTTCGAAATTAATTTAAAAGCGAATTTCTAAGAAATCGATTTTTATAATTTTTTGTATTTTTTAATAAAAAGAATATAAAGGATAAAAAGTTTTAAATACAAAGATTTTAAAAACTATTTACGAATTTTAATCTTTTAATTAATTGGATTTAAATTATATATATATAAATAATAAATAATAAATTTTTCTTATTAAAATTATAATATTTTATAAATTTATTTTATTTTATATAATTTTTGGAATTTTATACAAAATGTAATTTTTATCTAATTAATTTATAATTTTATATATTTTTAAAAATTATAATCATATTATATTAATTTTATATTATATAAATTCTATTAAAAGTAATTACTTTAATAAGATTATTTTTCCTTTATTTAATAATATACTTTTTAAGTTATAAGCTTTTAAATTGCGTTTTTTATAAGAGTTTGAAATTATAATAATACTAATTAATACAAAGGAAATAGTTTGGTAGATTCTATTAGGCGGTAAGTTGGAGAAACGTTTTGCCGCTCCGATATACTTTACTAAAATCGGTCGCATTAAATATTTAATTTTTATAAACTCGTATCGTATTTATTCTCTAATAGAATGTTATAATAAGTTTATATTTGAAAAACTAAAATTAGAGAGAAGATTTGCTTGATTAGGTTTAAATCAATCCGTCTTTTAGTTTCTTTGATATTTGTAATCAAAGTTGGAGTCGATATGATCGATCGATTTTCTGCGAGGCAGATTCTGCCGGGCGGTAAGCCAAAAGAGCTACCGCCCGGTAGAATTTACCTCGGAAGAATTAATCGCATTGGCTTTCCAGTTTTTACTCTTAATAAAATATAAATTAATAGGCATATCCATTTGATTTCAATTGCGCAAATCTTCTTTTCGATTTTAACTTTTTATATATAAACTTATTATACAATTCTATAAGAGAATAAATACGATATAAACTCGTAAAATAAATTTAAAATATTAATATTTTGGTATTCTTTATCGGTTTAAATACCTAAGGTATTTGGGGTTTTTTTTCGACCTTATTTAAACTAATCATTTCGATAAGAATTAAATATCGAGTTATTTACTTTTATATTTTGTAAACTATAAATAAAATTAATTATAAATAATTAATTTAATATATATAATATAAAACTTAATTTTAAAGAGAATAAATTAAAACAAATCTTTTTAAAAAAGTTTAATTAGTAATTTTTAATTTTTAAACTTGAAACTCGAAATGAACTTTGATTTCTCATTTGTACGAACCCTTATATTTTAACCACGTGATTTTCAGCGAATAAGGGTTTAAAGCCCCTTTTACTTTGCATTACGCTAAATAATTATTAATCTATAAAATCATTAAATTTATTGCGTAAATAATTATCGCAAAAAGGTTTAAAAATGCCATCGCTTTGTTCCTCGTTCAAGTAGGGCCCTAGCGCGGCTCGTATTTCATAAGCGCTCCCCTATCTTCTCTCGTTTCTACGCTTTGGCATTTTGCTCCGCAGGCCTCGCAAGGGCGCCCCTGCGGGGGGCTACCTTTTCTCTATTTAATGATATACTTTTTAAGTTATTAGCTTTTAAATTGCGTCTTTTATAAGGGTTTAAAGTTATAAGTAAATTGGTTAATACTTACATTTAACGAGGTAACTCGCTTGGAAAAACGATTTACCGCTCCGACGAGCCTCACTAAAATACTAGTCGCATTGAGCTTTCGACTTTACGAGCCCGCATTGTATTTATTCTCTTATAGAATTTTACGATAAGTTTATATATGAATAGCTCTCAATTAAAAGAATATTTGCGCAATCGGGCTTAAACTAGTCTGTCTTTTAGTTTCTTTGATATTTACGTTTGAAGTTGCGATCGATATGCCGCCCAATAGAATTTGCCTTGGAGAAAATCAATCGACATATCGATTCTAACTTTAACTACAAATATTAAAAGAACTAAAAGACAGATTAATTTAAGCTTAGTTACGAAAATGCTCTATTAATTGAGAGCTTTTCATATATAAACTTATTATAAGATTCTATAAGAGAATAATTACGATGCGGGCTCGTAAAGTAAAAACCGAAATGTCGTGATTTTGGTGTTCCTTTGGCGGGCTGCCTTAACTGCCTGAGGCATAATAGTTTTTTTCGGCCAATCAAATCGCGAATTTGAAAACATTGCTATTTTCACTTCTATATTTTGCAGACTATAAACAGAGCTAGCTATAAAAGGTTAGTCTAATGCATATAATATAAATCTCAATTTTAAAAATAGTAAATTAAAAGAATTATTTTTAAAGATTTTAATTCTTAATTTTTAATTTTTAAACTTGAAACTCGATTCCAACTTTTTTTTCCACCTGCCCGAACCCCCCACACTCCAACCACGTGATTTTCAGCGGGTGGGGGTCTAAAGCCCCCTCCACCCTAGCGCAGCTGGCTTGTAGGGGCTGAGTTGTGTATGTTGATACCTTGTAGCCTATCGCCATTTTAATCGATTGCCATTGGATCGATTCACGCGCCTTTCGGCCAAACCCCACGCGGTGCACGCGGTGATCCGTGCTTCGGTCTTTACATGATTGGCCAATTGACACGATCGGTTAATTGACATGATTGGCTAATTGAAAGATCTATCGGCCTATATGTTACACAGATCGTTCCACATGAAGACGACGATTTCCCAAATGGCATTTCACTTCAAAAGGAATCTGCGTGCGCAGAAGAACGGCCTCATGCATGAAAGGTATCGTACCAGACCCCAAAATTTGAGAAGATTATTTCTATGTATGCGCAGCTCCTCTACAAATGCAAAGACTCAATTCAGAGAGGATACCGACAGCTCATTAATGTCTGTACTAGTTTTGCTTAGAGGATAGTACACCCTACCGTCGTTCATGTGGAACTCCGGGGGCCTGGCTTGGGGGCCAGATAATTCAGGTTTCTTGCGCATTGGTAACGGAGAAGGAAAAAAAAACTGGGGGAGGGAGAGATGGGAACAAACGCCTTCGAAATAATCACCAATAACGCCTGCTAGGACGTCAATTGGTCCACTGAAATAAATGTGTGGGCCTGGCGGCAAGTCCGAAGAGACTACAGGACCTTCGCATCCAGTAAACATAGAGCTAGAGCGACCCCGCGCCGAGTCGTCTGCTCCTCGACCACGTACAGCTGCTCGTCTTCCTACAGCTGCGGATCGTCCACGAACTAAGCATCGTTCTCACACTTCATCGGGAGATCCCAGACCTAAGTCGCATCGCAGACCCGAAAGTTCATCGGCGGGTGGAAGGCGCAGCTCGCATCGAGAGTCGCATACCAGAGGAGACCGACCAAGACGCGAATTCCCAACAATTCAAGAACACGAGCATACAGAAGATCGAACAATACTCAGACGCCTCGCAGAATTAAGTACTTTCATCGATCAGCATATAACGACTTTCTACTACCCACTAGTCGAATCTGCATATTCGGGTATATCAGAGGATCTGGACAATACACGAACGAGGCAACACGCCCTTCGCAGATTTATTATCCAAAGAGTCATAAACGATATAATAATGGTTGGAAGAGATAGGTAGAGTCAAGAATCTGACATCAGAGCTGAACTCAGCTGACAAAATCAAGTACGCCAGACATAACCGACATCGCTCGCGAAATAGCAGACGATTTGGAAGTATTCGCAAACTCGGACAACGAACGACTCGATCACCTCAAAAGCCTATGCAAACTTGGCAACAAGCTACGACGGGATATAGAGAATCATACTTCGGAGTGGCAATTTGGCTCACCGGAGGAGGAGGGATATATTGTTCTGGTTCCAGCGCTCTTCAAAGATGGACAACAGGTCGTGGCAAGCCAAACGTTTATGATCAATTGACAAATTGTTCTGATTTTGGAGGCTATCCACACCCATACGCTGTGTATTTGGACGGCGTACGCTGGGATAAACAAAAGCAATTATGGGATATGCTTTGGTTGCACGACACTAGTCAACAAAGCTGAGGCGTCTTGCGTTCTGACAATATTCCGCAAGGTAGAAAACGAAGACAATTTAATCTCCCCTTGCAATCGCACTTACTCTTGTTTATATCAATAAGGAAGACATGGAAGAGATAATACGAGTCAATCGTGGGGTGGAGGGGCAAAGCAGTCGGTCCGAAAGTGGGGGGCCTGGCGCCTAATGCGGCAGCCCAATCAGAGGTCCGTGAGAGCATTACGAATTGTTTTTGGACTCTTGAAGTTGAAGACACTGTCCAAGAAACTGGATGTAGTCTCAAGTGAGCATTTCGATAAGATTTCTATCCCTTTGAGTCGCACCATCTTCGAATTCGTGTAAACCAGTGCACCAAAAGAATTACCTACTCATGCTTACAGCATCTCACGACAGTCTTATCTCCTACTGTTACAAATTATAGTACGTATCTACACATCACTCAGCTTTAACGCCATTAAGATTATTGGAGATTTTCTTAGCAGCTGATACAGATGTTCCCCTCTTGCAAGAAGCCATGATTTCCTTCGTTCAGTTGCTGAGCTTCATGTTGTGGCATCCTACCAAGTGAAGAAGGAATTGATCAGGCCGGTAAAATATAAGACCAGTCGAACACTTATCGAAACCATACTCTGATCCCAGATATTCGATACGAACTTCCCAGTCTCCAACACACTCATCGATATCCTCATCAAGATCATAGAAAATGCCCTCTGCATATTCGCAGCAGCAAGGACAACATTCGCTTTTGATATCGAGGACGATGTAGTGTTGGGGAAGAGGAATGCGGCGAGTGGACCTCTTGAAGAGTGTTGCTGTTCTGATATCGTTCTTGGTGGGGCAGCACTATACGTTATGGGGTAAGTGCCAAAGCTTCTCGAGTCGACTGCCATCTACTTCGTCAAGGAAGTTCATCCTCCTATAGTTACAACTTAATAGACTGCCAAGTTCATTAGAGACGCTAACATGATTAGCCAGTGATAAAATTATATTCTCTGCGGCAATAGTAAGCGTACCTATCATTGAACTCCGCCTGCACAACCAGTAGTTTTCTTCGATCCATCTCAATCGGTGGTGACCAGTTAACAGCGATGTCCGTGCTTCTATCGACCTGACGGTACGACTGGATCCCAAGCCGCCATAGAAAGCCCTTCCGTGAAGTGACGGCCAATGTGTCTTGATCAATCCTCCCATCCAACTAGCGAACGCTCACAGAAACTGCACTACTAGTACCAATCGTCATCCTCTGCTGAAAATGCCTGTATTGGTTGTGGACATCCCGAAGATGTTCTTCAAAATCAGCCTTGTGGCTATATGTTCGACGGGTCACGGATGTATGAAGCAAAGCTCATCGTTGTGTTGTGAGCAATGTGACGAACTTGATCAACGAGATCGCAAAAGACACAACCTTATGGCCATTCTCCTGTCTCTCGGTAGCACCCCAAGGCATACATATCCAATCTTTCTAAATGTCAAGATACTGTGATTCTTCATGGTCCTCCCACTCGACCCGGGATCCAAAAGGTTGGAAGTAGAAGAGACAATAATATGATGTTGCGTTCTCACATCGACGCTTGCCGGTGGTCCTCCGAGTATGGGTCGCATAGTTTTCTTCTTCTATATCATCCAAGTTTGCACAGGGCGACAACCCCAAGGTACCTGTACTTGCTGACGAGGCCAAAGACGAAACTGACAAGTTGTCGAGGTAGTCAGAGTCGAGAGAGCTTCTTAAGTTGTGATCCACACCGAAATCCAGTAGAAGAGTTCGCTCTGTACTTCCTAATCAACTAGTTCCGGAACGACAACGCCTCAGTCTGCTTTTCGATGAGCCTATAAGCGAAGTAGCTTCCTCAACAATATCATCGATGATGTGAACAGTCTCATCATCGGAATCCAAGGTCAAGATCAAATTCTCTAGAAGTTTGTTGTGAGGAAGATCTGTATCAATATCGGGGTCTGTTTCCTCCTTCGTGTTGGAATGACCAGTTTTCAAGTCTCGATGACATCTCCTCACAGCCCACATGCCAACGCGGCCAAGCTTCGTTTGTTTTCGAGATTACAGTATGGGTATCCTTGAAGAGTGTCCAACCAAAACTTCTCACCTGGCTCTGGCTCCGCAGACAGTGTCTGCCAGACACTGGAATGACTGGGTCAGACCCCGCATCTTGATTGCTGACAACGATTAAGGCGAGGCAGAATTCCCCCACCTCGCCACTTATGTCTTATTGGCTCTTCATAATTCTTCCGATTGGCAAAAACATGGGCGTCGATTCCTTCCGAGACGAAATCGGTTTCTTTCGCATGGGATTCGAGGTTTGGTGTATTGGGATACTGCTACCCATGGAACCTCAACAAGCTAGTCTCTCCTTTGGTGCCAACGCGACAATAGTTCTGCTGTCGCTGACTGACGTAGCTGAGCTTCCGGTACGGGCTTGACCACTGAATATTGAGCAGAATGACTCGTATGAGCTTGAACGCTGCCCAAAGATGACCAAGTGCGTGATACAATAATTCGTGACTCATTGAATTCGGTCAATACTCTAGTGTTATTGTCGTCTGAATGGAGAGCGGGGCTGCGCGTGCGAAAGGAATCGGCTCTGTTGTGCAATACAGAATAGAAATAATGAAGATATAAACTTAGCAATGTTTTGTTCGGATTGAAGTTTGAAGCTCGTAAAAAGTGTACTGACTTTGCCGCTAGAAAATAGATACCAAATAGGTAATCCGAGAAGTCCAAGGCGTGCTGGGCATTGCGTGGCTGGGCATTGCGTGGTTGGTGTTGAATGGGGTCGCTAGGATGCACTGGGCGTGCAAGTTGAATACTATTCGCAGTGGTTCGCCCCGAAATAATCCCAACATGATTTGCGCATGCATGCCATCTCACGATGATAGATATCCCGCAATGATATTCAAGGTGAGTTAAATATTTTCTTTTTGCCGTCTCCCTGCAAATCTACCCCAGAAAACTATCGTTTGATGGCTACCGACATCTTCTCTCTCTGTCTCTTCCTTGCAGCAGTCCTTAGACTCGGGGGTACGCTCCACGCCGCTCCTTATGAGATCAATGTCTACCGGACGATCCTTGCCATCGTTGTCGACAACTTCAAGAAAGTTGAATCAATTCGCGGAACGACGTTTTGTTCAAAGGGCAAAGGTGTTGAGTTGGACAGACAGCTGCAGAAGATTCGGGATGCGTTGCAGAAAGCGGAAAGGGCCGTGAATTGGATTCCACGTGACATGAACGGCGACTTTCATCTTGGACCAAGGGAGCTCGTAGCGTGGACACTCACTTGGAAGAGAATCGCATATGCGCATGAGGAGTTATTGAGAGTGTGCAGTGTTGAGTTGGCGGAACTGAAGGTTGAGATGGCCGAGCTGGACAACGCCGGCAAACGACATCATCCCGAAATCCTTTTCTTCGAGCACGTGCGACAACAGACATGGACAATACTGAGCGACAGGGCGAAAAAGAATGCAAAACTCTATGTAGGGCCGGGAGATCAGTTATCCCGATCGGTTGCCGATACTGTTGTAAGTTTCGGGACTAGCTCTTCATGTTGCGCTTCCTTCCTCCGAACAGAAAAACATGAACTAACATTCTCTCTGAAAATAGTTCGCATTTTAGAAAGGCTTTGAGCTCGATTCATATGGGTCGACACCAGGACGAGGCTAGAGAGTGAATTGCGTTTGCATTGTCATGGAGTTTGGGGTGCATATACAGATTGCAGATTTTGACGGCATCAGGCACCCCATGGAATGATTGTATCGACTTGCATTATAGCCTGGGTGACCCAGCCACCCTTTTTACGACTGTTTACCTACATGTACCTACCTTCACCAACCAAGTCAGAATGAATTTGTATACGTGGCCTTCCCGCCTGCAATATATATGATTACTACCAACCACGATCAGATGAGGTCCTATGCGAAGGTGATTGCATTTTGTGGGATAATAGTATTGGTCACCATCTTACCGGTTATTACTCGTCGAAGAACTCGCTTCTGCGAGCGAGCCTCTCGAACCTTCGGCCGTGTGCTGAGTTTGAGTCGAAGTTGGGTCACGAAAAAGAGGTATAGATTGCTTGTATTTTACTCTTATAACGGTTATACTTGATAAACTCAGTGAAAGACATACGGCTCCTCAGAAGGAAAGACCCTGGTTGAACAAGTGCACGCAGTGAAGCGGACCGGGAAACCAGGAAGCCCTACGAAAGCAACGCTCCGGACTCTCACTCCGGACTGTTGAAAGGACCAACCAAAGAGCTCGAAAACACCTACTCTGAGCCCTTGTAGCGCATCACTTGGGCTTCGAGCCAGCGTCAAGGGGCCTTGTAGGGATTTATGCCTTGGCATAGCAGGGGTTGGGAGCTTCTTTGACTCTCCCGAGGAACTTCCGAGCCCTTGTGGGGCCTTTCGCTTTCGGAATGCTTCGGGGTCTTGTGAGCTAGCTTTGTTGGCCATGTTAGACCCTTGCTGGGCCTTCACTTACAGGCCTAGCGGCTAAGAGTTGGCCGTTTAACTACAGATTTGAGAGATAAATTTTCTCAAAGTCCTTTTCTTTCCCTTCCTTCTTATTTACAGTGTGAGTCTTCTTTCTCTCCTTATCCCTTTATCTCTTTTAGCTTATAACTAACTCTCGAACAGGCAAGCATACGCTATCCTTTAAAGAGACAGAGGATGAGAGGATAGAGGCTGAGAATACGGAGGCTAAAAGGACAAAGGTTAGGAAGACACAATGGGAGGACTGGCAGACTAGTAGACTAGCCGACGGGTCTTGACTCTTGGGAAGTGGGAAAAGCCAATGTGGCTAGTGGTAAATGACGAGTAGGTCTATTAATATCAATGCAGTTTTTTTGATGACACCTGAGCCTTACTTCTCCCCACGCTGTAGCCGAGCCTCAGAACTGCTCCCTGCTCACCCCCGTCTCTCTTCTTCACGAGACCCAGTCGCAAGTGAGCGCACCCAGTCAGAAGGCCTCCTGAGCTGTCTGTGCCCTCAGTCTTTTTGCGAGGAGAAAGTCCGGAGCGTGCTTCTCTAGGGAAGAGAGCCAGGGCCCAAGGTTCAACTACGAGCTTTTTAACTTTCACAACTTTGATATACGCTATTGGAGCTGGAATTACCGCGGCTGCTCGCCGACTATATTCGACTTAATTATAAATCCTAGTCTTATGCAGCTTTACTCTTGGGAAGCTCTGTTGCACAACCACTTTCACAGGGAGCGCCTCCCCGCGTCCTGTGCAAACAATTCTGTATTTTCGCACCCTCCCTCTTTCCAAAATGGCTGTAGTCTTCGACGATGCTTCTTGAGAAGCTACTGAAATTGAAGATGAATTATGTTTGCATTATTTATAAATTCCTTTGTTGGTACAATCGTGAGTTTATTATTTTTGGACAGAGCGCTCATATGGGCCGCCTTTTTTTAGGGTTAGTAGATGAGGACGCAGTGGTTCGTCCACTAAAATTACAGCGCTCCAAGCGCTGAACTATGCGACGTCCCCCGCCAAGTGCCGAAGCGCTTTAGGGAAGGAAGTCGGTGACAGCGCCGACTTCAAGGCCGTGCTTTCTGCTTTGAAAACACCAACCTTCTCTTTCCCCATTTATCTCAAATTTATTATCTCTCCTCTCACAGCAAGAATTAGCAGTACTGCACGCAAGCACGACAGGCTACACAGCACGGCGTTACGATGTAGCGTTGTACCGCAGGATGCAGATGACCTAGATCTGGTGTGACTGCTCAGCCTCACTTCAAACCTCATCTCGACGTCAAAGCCTCAACAAAGCCATAAACAGCTCACATCAAGCCGATGACAATGAACTGCATCCAGTCCCTCCTCAATTACCTATCTCCAGACTTCGAACAATCTCTCATCAGAGGATACAAACGACCAGTCATCGGGCTGAAGCTGTGCTGGAGATGCAAGGCTCTCAAATATCGAGCCCGGGGAAAGCCCAAACATCATGCGACCTACAAACGACTGAGGTCTTCTGCCGCGAAAGGATGTTGGCTCTGTCAAGCTGTTGACTATCAATTGGGGATTGCCCTACAAGATCAGGCTAAGCCTCCAGACTTGACTAATCAAGTGGAGTTGCAGATGGCGAGAATCCCTCATTTGCTGCTTTGGTTTGTGGACAATACAACCACAGCGAGCGGATATCTTGATGAGCTGAAGGTTTCAGGTGAGCTCATTTGGGAAGATTTCGGACGCATCTGACGAGACCAGATTATTATCAGTTTGTGTATGGCTTGCAGCCACGTGCTTTACAGGAGAATCCCTCCTCGGAAGCCACCTTCAAACTCATCTACGGCTGGCTCAATCTCTGCATTCAAGACCATCATTGTTACCAAGGCGAACAAAAGTTCTCTCCAACACGAGTAATCGATGTGAGTGGGCTAGCTCCGCGACTCCACCTCTGCAATGGCATTGCCGAGCCGTACGTTACTTTGAGCCACTGCTGGGGGAACGCTCAGCCTTTGATCACTACAATAGCAACACTCGAGGACCGCCTTCGAGAGATTCCCTTCTATTCACTGCCGGATATGTTCCAGGATGCTGTCTTCATCACACGAAAACTGGGGATCAAGTATCTTTGGATTGATTCATTGTGCATTATCCAAGACTCCGAAGAAGACTGGGCGCGAGAAGCTTCGAAGATGGGGAACGTGTATCGATATGCGTACCTGACCTTGTTTGTTCTGGATGCCACTGACTGCAATCAAAGTATCCTTTCGCGAAGAACTCGGGCATCTGGGAAGGATGTTGTAGTGGCAGAGCTCGAGTCTCCAGCCCTTGGAAGCAAGCATGCTGTGTTCCAACGATCAGCGTTATGCCACAGAGCTTGGGCGCTTCAGGAGAGACTGCTTTCCCCTCGAATCTTGTTCTATAGCAAAGAAGAGATATTCTGGGAATGCCTGGCCTGCACTACTAGAGAAGGAAGCTCAAGGATCAAGCCCTACCGGCCATCCGAATATTCGTACACAAGTTACGAATGCCCTGACGTCAAGAATTGTCTCATTCTTCCTCGCGGAGAGTCTCCTTCGATGCCTTTATCGCCTCCTTCAGATTGGCATATCATCGTGGTCGAGTACACCCGTTGTTATTTGACGAAGCCGACAGACAAGTTGCCAGCGCTATCCGGTCTCGCTTCCATCTTCCGAGCCAACACTGGATACTCATATATGGCAGGACTTTGGCAAGAAGATCTTCGAGACGGGTTGCTCTGGTACATTGATCGGACCCAAAGCCAGAGTCGACACGCGAAGTCTGAGATTTCTGGCCCATCTTGGTCGTGGGCTTCATCGTGCCTTCCCGTCTTGTATGTCGGTATCACAAATTCGCGTTCTTCTCCAAGATATTCTCCTCATCGGGACATCAAGTTTATTGGCTGCGATGTTACCCTCAAAGACGAAAATAACCCTATGGGAGAAGTTGTGCATGCTTCCCTCACTGTGGAGGCGGACTTCGAGACCCTCCAACTGCTACAGGATGAATCAGGTGTCACCATCTCCGATAACACTGCATGCAAGGTCGACGTGTTCCTTGATGACTCGGACGCAGTGTACCCATCCGGGACGATATGTCGAGGTCTCTTCGTTGCTAATTGGGATATTCGTCCTCAGAAATATGAGCGAGAAGACGACCTCGAACGTAAATTCGGGTTCACGTACCCCAGTTGGAAGTACTTCTTGGTCGTCGTGCCGGATCTGGAAAATGTTGGATCTTGGAGAAGAATAGGACTCGGTCGGTGTCCAGGAATTCGAGGTCTTTTCCTGGAACACAGTGAGAGGATGCCGATCGAACTGGTTTGATGTTGCTTGGAGTCGACATCTTGAATGCAGACCACAGGGACACATGGAGAGCGTAACCTCGGAAGCAACTTCTCCTAGTGCAATGCTTTCATAGTCCGATCCCAGGACCGATTCACGCCAGTTCGATACTAGTTTTCCTCGCATGAGTCTTGGGGGAGGCAAAATGCAGCACACGACAAGAATTGTCTCGATCTCCAGCTCTGTCACGCTTCGGCAGATTATCAAAACATCGACTTCTGCCAGTTTGCATCCAGATTTCCTCGCAAAATTCATCTGATGATGAGGAGCTGCCTATCCTGTCATGGCTCCGAACCAAAATTGGTCATGTCGTCTTGGACGACAGTGCGCTTGCATCCGGAAGGAGATGTCAAAAACTCGCATCGGTATCCGAAAGAGGGAATTTGGGCGGCTAAGTGACTGAAGCGCGGTCCTCGCATCACCAAAACGTGACGACAGTACAAATCCGAGGAAGGTGGGCGAGTCCGAACAGTTCGGTCAAGTCCGAATTGTTTGAAACAACTATAAGAGTCCCACCACGCACACTTTCATCCCTCTGATTGGTTACCGATCGCAAACGTCTGATCTCTCAGATCTTCTCCAATCGACATTGCCGAAGAACTATTGCATCATGCTCTAGAATCGGGAATAGTTGTATGTATCTGCAGCTCGAAGAGCCTCAATATCTCGCATCGCAACTTTGTGACGCTGATGATGGCAGTTGTGATGGAGTGTTCGGCCAATACTCTTATCGTTGAAGACTTGGGGGAAGAAGTATATAAGAATGGACGACAATCGCTTCAAGACTTTCTTGATCGCTCAACCAAACATCAAGAACTATCAAGCAACAAGATCTCATCCAAACGGAGCTCGAAATCAGAAAAAACACCTTATATCACATCACCCTTTCCAACCCAAGCAATCAACATCTCCAACTCCATCAAAATGCAAATTAGCTTCTCAACAATCACCCTTTGCCTTCTAGCAACAGCCTCCGCTGTCCCCATGATCTCTACGTACGTCACTCGACCTTCTCCATTCCATTTCCCCTCTCACATCTGCCCCTCATCTTCTCATACTAACTTCACAGCAGCAAACGCTCCACAAACTTGGAAACCCGCGCCAACGGTGCCTCAACAGCCGGCAACATCGTCGGCCAAGTCGCTAATGGACTCAAAGGTGTGCCCATCGCTGGAGCGATTGTTGGCCAAGTCGCCGCTGGATTGAAGGCTGGTGGAAAGGCGAAGGGAGCTGCAGCTGGTGCTGATGCGGCGGCTGGTGGTGCTGCTGCAGGTGGAGCGACAAAGGCCACGAAGGGTAATTAGAGAGGAAAAGTGAGGGGAGGGTGGGATTATGATTTATGATGTTATGACGTATTTAGCGTTGATATTTTGATGCCTACTGGTTGGGTTTGAAATTGAATATAATGTTTTGTAGCCATTTGAAGATACCTTCTTATCCTACCTACTTAGTCCTCGTTCCTCGAAGATAAATCAGTGAGTGTTCATTGGTGAGAAGAAAAGCGCCACATACGCACGTTGAAGAATGGGTGGTCGCGGAGAAGGACGCTGGAGAAGTGGTAATTTCAGTAGGAATGCACTCTGGTATGTGCTGACGTGTCGCAGAATATACCTTCTCGCGGGATCACAAGCCTTGCCGAGTCCAAAACAAAGACTTTGGAGAGCAGTTTAAGTCCTCAGTTCCGCAGCTCGAGAATCTTCGGTCTTTCAGGATGAAGTTCGCCTTTGCTAGTCTCTCGCTCTGGCTTCTGGCAACAACTTTTGCACTTCCTGCTGTTCAAAAGTAAGCAATCAACCTCATCCGAAACTAATTCAAATGCTGACTTGAATTGGTAGACACACACCATCGAAACTCAGGCTCCGAGTCGCAGGTAGCAGTAATGGCCCGCCACCTGGAAATCCTCCTCCCAACGCAGGACCACCACCGAAACCAAGCCCAACAATCATCACCAACCCGCCACCAGGAGGCGAACCACCACCTGCCGTCAGCTCTCGTCCCATCGCTCGACCTCCCACCATCGCAAGCTTAAAACCACTTCCTCCAATAATAAGTCCCAACCCTGGACCTCCTCCTCCTCTTCAAAGCGATCGAGCTATACCTCTAAACGCGGGCCCTCCACTGCCGATAGAAAGTGTGGGACTTAAAAGGAGGGGTGGGGGAAATGATTGGGTAGGTCCAGGATCGTTGCTAGATGGAGAAGCTGGGCGTGGACATTTTGATGGGAGGGGCGAGGGGGAGAGACCGAGGAAGGTTGTGTCGACGACGTCGAGTTCGAGGGCTGAAGTTACGGGGGGTGGGAAGGGTGGTGAGAAGGGTGGTGGTGGTGGGAATGGGAAACCTTCTGCGGCTGTGAAGAGTCTGGAGCCGACACTGACTGGGAAGGGAGGCGATAAAGGTCAAGGCCCGACTTTCAGTCTAGCTCCCAAACCGAGTCCAACTGGTCATGGAGGCGATGGAGGAGGGAACGACAAACCAGCATGGGGTCGAGATTCTAAGACTCGACTTCCTCCATCTCCTCGTCCAACATCAACTGGAGGTCGAGGGCACAGAAAACCAAAACATACTCACTCCCCTCGACCAAGCCCAACTGGAGATTTTGGGAAGGGTAAAGGGAATGAGTGGCCTGGAACAATTTTTCCACCAGTTTGGAATGGGACTGTTCCTGGTTTTGGGAAGAATGAGACGCATGGACATAGCAAGAATATGACAAGTTATAATGGGAGGAACGAAACGCACAATGGGAATGGCGGTGGCAGAAACAAAACGAGGGTAGATGGGAGGGCTGTGCTGTATGGTTGAATGTTGAGCATTGATCGTGGAAAAGACAGAGTAGACAATGCTCGGGTGATAAAAGACGGAAATATGGACTATTTAACTTGGAATTGCAGGCGAATGTTCTCCAAAAAGCAACTTGGAAATAGAATAAACCACAGCGAAATGGACAGCAAAAGCTCATAGGGAGATTAGGATGCTGAATGTTTTGAAGATATTGGGCTCCGTGATGTTGACTAGGAACACGTAGAGGATGAACAAACCTCGGTCCCGAGATGATCTCGAAATTCCTTGCTTTCTTCAGGTTCGTCTCTCCATCCACCGAGTTTTCCGAGTCAGCCCCATTCAAATCGCATTTGAACAACGCAGAGAGTTCCAAGACGTCTGGTTCTGAACATGATACGATAGATTGATGCATAACCATGCATAATTCGTGAGTACTCTTCGCCTTAAAATGTCGTCGAGTGGATCTTGGAAATCCGAACTTCTGCGACCAAACATATAGCTGCTAGAGCAATAACACGAGGCAAGGACTTTTGAAAGCTTTGATCGAGAGAGAGAGTCGGAAAACTTCTGAGGCGTCTATAGTGAAGGCGTCGTGGCATTCAATGCTCATAGTGTTGAAGCCTGGAGTTGGACGAAGGATGGATGGTGACGTTGGATTTGGATACCCCGCAGAGGAATGAAGGTTTAGCGTTGTCTGCTGCGAGTACGAACCCGACCGAAAGTGCGAGGATTCGACATCGCAAGTTCCCTGCGGCTGACGTCGGCTGGCCACTTCATCTCCGACGTGAGAAGATATTCTTCCACAAATTACAAAAATGTTAGGACAATAACAACTTGATAATTTGAAGCTTTGATGGGAAGATATGTACAAAAGCTCTTGTTACATCTAAGCCTCAGTATAAACTTGACAAGAAACCCCATTTTGATAGAATGTCCCAACCTCCATTTGCACCTTTGGACAGTGTCAAGACTCCTAGGACTAATACACACAGATTATATCGCCATGTTCCTGGATGCATGAGGAGCGGAGATTTCGTCTCGTCTTGCTGGCGATGCCCCTATCCTAACGAGGTAAGCGAGGAAGTCCCCAGTGGCGATCACCTCGGATTGGTTCGGAAAAACCATGCTATAATTCGCATTCGGGCGACCTAAGCCGCCCTAAATCAATTTAGTGTGGGCTTCCATGGTGATCTCCTTTCGCTATACCGCGGATTAGTGCAAACTTTCAGGGTGATCACCATCCACAGCCCTACCAACTAGGCTCAATCAAAGAATCCCAACTTTCTATAAAGTACAAGCATTCCTCCAAGATGAATGAACCATCAGCATCCTGCTCTGTCTCGATCTGGGTCGTCCTGTCTTTCCTACCATGCCTTCCAAGCTGTCCCTCGCCGGCAGTCTCTTGACTGCCGCTCTCGCCTCGGCGCAAAACCTCACCATTGCGAATTTGACTGCAGGAGCAAACTGTGCCTGTACTCAACTTGTTTCCACCTATGGCGACTTGGTCATTCTCCCTGACTCGACAAACTACACGGCGGAAGCGACCGATTATTGGGACATTCGTGCGGATCTTTTGCCAGGGTGTATCTTCATGCCTTCAGATGCGAGCCAAGTCGCTGATGCAGTGTCGACTTTTGTGTCTTGTGGCTCACAATTTGCTATTCGAGGAGGAGGGCACATGAACGTATGTACCGTTTTCTACTAATGGGGAACTTCCTGTTGACGCAAGATGCAGTTTCCTGGCTCCAACAACATCAACGAAGGCGTTCTCCTCGCCCTGAACAACCTCACAGACATCACAATCGCCAACGACAACTCCACAGTCGAAGTTGGCCCCGGAAACAGATGGGTAGACGTCTACACAGCTCTGTCACCCCGTGGTCTATACTGCATCGGCGGCCGTCTCAAGACAATTGGTGTCCCAGGTCTCGAGCTTATTGGCGGATTCCATTATTTGATCAACAAGTACGGCATGGCGATGGACAACGTAGTTTCCTACGACGTCGTCCTCGGAAACGGGACTCAAGTTGTTGCCAACTCGACCTGCAATCCTGATCTCTTCTGGGCTCTGAAGGGAGGAGCGAATAACTTTGGGATTGTGACCAAGTTCACGATCACTGCTCTTCCGATTCCGTATATCAGCACGACCATTCAGACGTTCAACGAGTCTGCTATACCAGCCTTCATTGAGGCGACTGTCCAGATGGCTGAGAACGACCCCGGGGATATCGCTGCTGGGTCTGTCATCAGTGTCACATACAATCAGACGACGGGGAAAATTGTACCCTCATTACTGGGTGTGCAGGAAGGAACGGAGTCTCCGCCTTCACGCTTCGCTAACTTCTCAGCTATCCCGTCGACACTAACTCTGAACAATGTTCTGACTCCTATCGAGTGGCATTCCCAACTTGACTCTCCAAACCAGATGATGCGGTTAGTCGAACGGTTCAGATATTTGATAATGTTGCATGCTAACAACTAGAAAGCGTACAATTCGCCCACAAAACAATCAAGCCCGATACCGCTCAACTGACCAAGATATACGAAGCTTGGAAAACTGCTGTTGATGAGATAAGTGACGTCGAGGGCCTTCTCCCGACATTTGTCATGAACGTTCTGCCAGCGAGTGCAGCTAGTGTCGCGAAAAACAATGGTGTTGGAAACACTTGGGGTCTGGATGATGACCAGTCATGGATCTGTACGTTGATCCTCGCTATATCATCTTTGCAAAGATAGAAGAAGCTAACAGGTGGTTCCAGTATGGCAATTCTCAACCGGATGGGCAAACGCCGTGGACGACCTCCGAATGACCAACTGGGCCAGCAAACTGCTCGACTACTGGCATCTCCAGAACCAAGCTTTGAACCTCTCATCAGAGTTCATCTACATGGGTGACGCAGGCGAGTACCAGGATCCATTTGCTGGCTTCCCGCTGGAGAATGTGCAGAGGATGAGAGAGATCCGGGATGCGTATGATCCGCTGGGGGTTTTCACTCGCTTGAACTGGGGAGGCTTCAAACTTGGCAGCAACTGATGGCCAAGCTAAGGCAAGCAGACCAGAACCTCGAGAAAGGATATTGTACAAATATAGGTTTGCTCAACTTGGTGAAAATGAGGTGCCTAATTGAGGTACAATCGAAAGTGAGGAGCTGCGAAAAATGATGGTGAAAAGGTTGATAGAATTCGGAGTATAGAACAAAATTTCTAATCTCCAACGCTCCATAACAGACTCCTATCATCGCTTCTAAAGTTACCCCGCAAATAGCATTGATCGGGGTTGAACTCTTGCATTTTTTTCTATTATTTTGCCTTATTTGACCGCCTACAGAGTGCGAATTCCTTTTTGGAAGTTCGCTTAGATAGGAGAAGGGGACGTATGTTCAGCGTCAACTTCAAGCGCAAATGAAGAAATTTCATGCTTTAGAATTTGTTTGATTGCATTAGACACTCCGAATTCTTCCCAAAAGCTCTACATTCCTCTCAAAGTTCGACGGATTCAGGAGTATCAGCTTCAGCCATTGGGGGACAGCAGCATCACAAGAAAGGAAACAGCAAGCACAAGGATGCAATGGACAATATGCAAACGAATCAGATTGTCTGGCCTATGTGTACAGTGGAGTCCACACCAATTCGAACAAGTTGAGCTTGAAAAGAGCCGACTTACAGGCTGTCATGCTACACAGATCAGGATTGACACAGGGACGTAGTCGTGCTTTATGGAGTATAATGCCCGCCCGGCGACTCATATTCAGGCCGCAGCCAGTCATTCTCTGGATCGTCCCGGTCTGGAGAACCTTCGTCACTCGGACTTTCGTAGTCCCAGTCGTAAAACTGATCATCATGTGGCATTTCTCCCTCTTCAATCTCCCGGACGTCGATTCTCGGCCATTTCCAATCTGGGTCGAGAGCTTTCTCCCGATCAAAAACCATACTCACATCGCTTTTAAACAAGTGTTGTTCCTCAAAGAATAGACTACCACTGTGGTCGGTTGGCCGCAGCCTCAATATACCTATATGTCTCGAATATGTTTCCTCGAGCATATTGGCTAGTGTTCTTTCCTCGAGGCCGTGAAGGAAGCGGTCGGCTTTCGCGGCATATGTTAACTCTCCATTCGCGTCTCTTTCGGAGGATGAATTCGGATCGCCCAGTATAGATTGTGCTTGCGCCAAAAGCGGATGGTGGTTTCTATCGTCCTCTCCGAAGTTTTCTTCGTCCATGGCATGTTCGACATCACCCCACTCATCAGCAAACTCTTCACTCCATTCACCTTCGTATCCATAAGACTCCGTCTCCATCTCGGCGCTGTCGTCCTCCGAGACGGCCAGCGTGAAGTCTGTTAATCCTTCGAGCTTTCGCAGAATTGTGGCTGGGGAGAGGGCGGCGGTAGGAAATTCGTGATGCGTGTGTCGAAGGCCTTGCCAGACAGGAGCAGTAAAAGCAATGTGCTGTAATCGATTGATATGTTCAATCTCAAAAAACAATCTCTGGACCGCTCGAATCGTAAATGTTGGATCGCTGATCAAAAGAATATCCGTGCATGGATGGAACAAGACGCCCATGAATCGTGAGAAGCTCCGACGTGCTTCTTTACATACCCTCTCGACAGGATCAGGTGCGATTGAGTCTCTGCATATCTGCCATCTTGGCTCGGCATCGGGAGGGTTTTGCGCAAAAGGGGTGTAGGCAGCTTGCAGGACGCGTTTGCGAGGTGCCCAATTCCATATTTGCACCCTCAATTCGCATGGAAGCAAGGAGAATTGATTGAAGGTTCCCGTGGAGTCATTGTTGATATCCGCGGGCATGGTTTCGCGATCATTCGAGGATGGAATGAATCATGAAGTTTGGTGTGAAGTTTAGCAATTGAAGCACTGAAGATGTTCGAAGTTGGCCGGCGTAACCCCGCCCCGCCCCGGCTGCTCTAACTTTCGCTTCTCCGCTTGGCTTCATTGTACCAGCGACTCATCATCTGAAGTCCCATTGTTTGTATCTGCATCATATTCATCGTCTTCGTAATCATGAAGATCGACCTCCTCGTCTTCAGCGTCAGATTTCTCCCATTCAGTGTCACCTTCATCTCCGAATGGCATTTCTCCGACTTCCAGCTCGCGAATATGAATTTTCGGAGGCTTCCATTCAGGATTGACCTTCTTTTCTCTCCAGAAGACCAACCGTATGTCATCTTCGAAAAGTGATTTTTCGAACAAACCCAGATGACCTTCAGGGTCCCATGTCTGCCACCTCAGTATACCCTTCCTGCGAGTGTATCCTTGCTCGATAAACATACCTAGCTGGCGCTCTTCCAGGCCTCGCAGGAAGTTCTCAGCTTTGGCTGCTTGAGGCAGTTCACTGCTTTCTTCTGGTTCCTGTTGCTGCTCTACCGGTTCGTTTCCCAGCCTATTGAGCAAGTCCCTCGACATCGCTACTCGCTTTCGAGCAACTTGCTGAAGCTGTTCCTCCTCGTCCGAGTCCCAGCCAATCATGTCCCCATTCCACTCATCTGATTTCTCTTCAGTCCATTCTCCGGTGTAGCCATATGAGCTAGTCTCCAACTCCACATCGTCCTCGTCGATTATCGCGAGCGTGAAGTCCTTCAAAGCTGAGAATTTCTGTAGGATTTCGACAGGGGAAATACTCGCGGTTGGGAAAGAATGGTGCGTATGCCGCAGACCTTGCCTGAGAAAAGAGTTCAGTCAGTACATTCCAGTTCGAATAGTTCTGCGTTTGCACATTATTCACATACCAGACAACACCCGAGAAAGAGATGTACTCCAATCGCTGCATATTCTCCGTCTCAAGCAGGGCCTTTTGCAGCGGTCGGTACGCAAATTTGGGATCGCTAATTAAGATATTATCCCGCTGAGGGTGTACAGCAAGATCCAAGAATGAGACGTAGCCTTGACGAGCCCGCAGGTTGACTTGGGAAACAGGATCCGGCTTCCATGAGTCCTGGCAGACGCGCCAGCAGACCATGGACGTGTCATAGTAAACTTGCAGTATTCGACGACGTGACGCGTAGCTCCATACCTGACATTTGAGCTCGTCGGGTAGACGTGAGAATTGCTCGAACTTCTGCAGAGATGGTTCGGTAGCCATAGTTTCGGTTTCGATGCGGTGATGTTGTTCGGGAATTAGAAAGAAGAAAGTAAACAAAGAATGGCGAGGAGGGAACGAGGCTATTTCGTTTCGTCTCCGGCGCTTGCCAAATTTCGACTTTTGAACTCTTCACTTTGCAACAACTACAAACTCTATTAGAATGCTCTAAAATCTGGAAGAGAGATATAACACACTTAAAAGAACGTCTCTACCAATTTCTAGTCAATTTCACCTGCTAACTGTTGTGTAAATATTGAGTATTATCACGAAAAGTTCCTCGCTTAAAGTGGCCCGAGCGCCGGAGACGAATTGCATTCGCCTCGGAAAGATGACGAACGCCAAGAAGACGCCAAATCACGTTTTCCCGTTTGGGAAACGCACCATTCTCTTCTGTCCGGATTGTTTCATTCCTCATCTTGTCAATCAATGTCCTGGTTGTTACTACTCACTCCTTTGCAACTTGGCGAAGCCGTTGCTCAAAAGTCTCAATGTTAGGGTTCACTCAATATGTGGTAGAAATATATAGTCAATTATGTGTATCCATCTCATTGTATATGACAGCAACAATTCAAGACTAACAACGGGTGCTTGACGTACAACTATCCGTCCGACTTCGAAATTGAGATCGATTTGCATGTGAGGACGCTCCCCTGAAAGGCTCGCTTATGACCCCTCGAGTTCCTCCGATCGAGAATTCAATGGAACGGAATACACTTTGAAGCACTGATCACCCTCCATCTGAAGTGCCTTCCCCCTTTTCTAATCCATTACCTCCGTTCCCCAAGCTTTTCTTCGCCATCAGCTGCAGCCTATTCTCCTCCTCAGCTTTCAATCCCGTCTTCGTAGCCACGTGATGCGTGCTGAGCTTCTGGTGGACAGCTCGTAAGTGTCCGGCAGAGCAGCTTCCAAGAAGGCCGAATACTGAGTCAACTGAGCAATGACTACCAATGGAGAGAGAATGATGTTTGGCAGAGGGAACGAAGACTCTGGGATGTCGCCCCCGCTCAACCAGTCGTTCAAATCTTCCAATAGCTCCTTGCCGTTGAAGTCTTGCAACTTCGTGATGCTATTGGAAAGAGTCTTCCAGTAAGTGGGCAGCTCGGCCAAGGCGTCGAGAGCCCATTGAGACTGGAGCGTCTCCTGTAGTTGCAGGCGAAGCTTATGAAAGGCATTGACATCAAAAGCCACTGCCTGAGGTCCAAACACCAAAAGCTTGGGGTTCAATCCGGGGATAGAGGGAGAAGCCATCCTGTTTTCTGTCTCCTCAAAGTATGTGAAGGCTGAGAGAATTGTTCTCGTTCACGTTGAGGTCCGAGAAAGTTGAGCTGATTCAACAGATGCTGATCACGGCAAAACCAGAGAGATGGCAAGTCTTAAGGACTGCACCTGATAATAGCTATTACCTCTCTAGACGTTTAACCAGTATGAGCCTCGGAGGACCCCTTCTTCCAGAACCCCTGTGGCCATAGTCTTTAGCTTGATCGTGGACATTGGTCGGCCATGCATAGTCACCATGAGATTCTCCGAGTGCGAAACTTCTCTATGTCTTTCAATCTTCGATGTTGAGTCCAAGTCTTCTCGGACTTTCCTAGAGGCCTGGCTAAATAGATGCTTATCCATTCTATGTATCTCGGCCCACGATGTTGCCATGAGGCTCGCGAGCCCCTCCGTGTGAGCCGAGCAAGAAACTCCGTATCAAAGAAACACAGCATTGTCGAGAAAACGGTAGTTTAGCCGCGCCAACGCCAGTTTTTCTCGACGAGGCCAATCGGCTCAGCCCGTACCATAATGGTAATCGATTTACCTTCTCGGAGTTTTACAGCGCCCAGCGCCCAGCTCGGACACCAAACTACCCCATTTACTCTGAATACGAACCTTAACTCGGAACCACGAGGGGATGCACATGAATGAGTACATCACTAACGTATGGGTAGGTCAGCTTTGCCCTGAACTGGTACCAACTTTTGGGAGTAGGTTTGGCTTCTCGCTAGCCGTGGCCACGGATTACACACCTTCCTGATTCGTGTTGTCTCTCATTAGCCAAATTTTGTTACCATTTATCGCAATTCAACAGGTTCACAATAACGATAATACCGATCAGCGATAAGACGCGTCTCTGAGATGTACATGTAACTACCGTCCGCACTTGCTCAGAATGATTGGATGGTTCGTAAGATCCGGTTAAATTACCTCGTCTCCATTCCGCCGGGACCTTCAATTGATTATACTTTAGTACCCGGGGTAATGGTTGCGCCAAGACTTCTGGAGACTTCCTCAATTACAGGGGAAATTGGCCAATCAGGTTTCCAGAATTTGTGAATTGTTACTTGCTTAAGTTAGGGTGCTTGGTGGAAATTTGCAACTATTACCCCGGGTACGAAGTAGAAGTCAATGAATGATGTGTGAAGACCGATTGAGACTGGAGGGAGGCACTGTGGACCCTCAGCCGGGATCACTCTTCGGAGTATGCATTGCGCTTGAGCATCCCTCATCTTTGGGCGGAACTCTCACCGGAGAAATAAGTGGCCGATTTTGTCCAGGTGCGCAAACTCGACAACTCTGTAATATCGTCACTACGCAATTAATAAATCTTGCAATATTTTTTCATGCATATATACTTTGGCTATTTTCGCAGTATTATCTAAGACTGCATTAGTTTTGAAGCGTGAGTCGTAGAGGAATAAAGTATTAAGTACTTGAGATTTTATTGTTCTCGCGTGCCAAAATCCGCCATTTTTTTTCTCCGGTGGAGCGGCCGGAGTAACTAAAGAAAACAGGGCCACTGCCTGACAAACACGTCGCCAAATCCGATTACGCTGCACACCCGATAGCTTGGCTGCATCAAATGCAGGGTTTTGAGAAGTGTGGGGGCTCATTGCAAAGAGCAAATAGGAGACGCTACCACTGAATGGAGAATCACATTCCTGAAAGGTACGACTGTACGCGTTGGTTCCTCTGCCAATACTCTCGCGAGGTTATCCCATTGCCGATGCCGCAAGGATGGCATCGAAACTAGTTGCCCCATTTATGAAAGATAGTGATAGTATTATTTCACCGAGACGGGGTGTTCGGACTTGTCCTTCACCTTGAGCTTCGTTGTACATTGTTGTTCCGAGGGTGATGCCCTCTTTTATACAGAATTTCAAAGTGATCTCACAACCCGAACCTTTCATTTCTTCAAATTGAAAGTTATATCTCCATGATCCCGGACTTCTTTGTTACCTACTATCATGATTTCAAGACCTCCAGAGACAGAAGACCCAACCCGAACCCTCCCACGAATTCTATGTCTGCACGGCGGAGGCACCAATGCTAGAATATTTCGAGTGCAATGTCGAGGGCTCATCGCTCAGCTCAAGTCCGACTTCCGCCTTGTCTTTGCACAAGCACCATTTGCCTCCCAAGCGGGGCCTGATGTTATGTCAGTGTACAGTCAATGGGGACCTTTCAAACGCTGGCTTCGTTGGCGGCCAGAGCATCCAGAGATTCGGAGCGAAGATGCTGTAAGAGAGATTGACGAAGCTCTGGACAATGCCATGCGTCAAGATGATGAGGCCGGTGCTACGGGGGAATGGGTGGCCCTGCTCGGCTTTAGTCAAGGCGCGAAGATGTGTGCGAGCCTACTTTATCGCCAACAGGTTCGTGTGGAGAGAATGGGCAGATACTCGCCCGGTCTAAGCTTTCGGTTCGGGATCCTGCTAGCAGGACGTGCTCCTCTGATATCTCTGGAAGCAGATGTGACTTTGAGTCCAGCCTTGCCAGATGCATCGGAAATTACGGATGTCGATTGGAACAACAAACCGACACTCAACACGCAAGGCCATCGTTTAAGTATACCAACAATCCATGTCCATGGAACGCGTGATCAAGGATTGAAGTTACATCAGCAGCTCTTTGAGGATTTTTGTGAGTTTGGCAGGAGGAGATTGATCCAGTGGGATGGCGATCATCGTGTCCCCCTCAAGCCTAACGATGTGCTGCCTGTTGCGTGCGCGATTCGTGAGCTTGCAAAGGAGACGGGGGTCAGTCCAAGTTGATGCTCTGAATCATCTCCAGATTTAGGGCGATGAGCGGCAATATCACAAATACTGCAAACGCGTCGTCACCATACACGTGAAAGTTCCCCATTCTCGAGTTGCACATGTCACGGACTCACGGCGAATATCCTTATTCTCCATAGACCAAACCCCCATATACATTCATTTTTTCCTTTGATGATCACTTGCCGCAAGGTCCCTATCTCACTTAAGTCTAGCTATATAAGCTGGTACTATTTTTGGGTTTGATCACCATTCGGACCTAAAATTCGATATAAAGAAGGGGCTTGCCACACCGTGTTTTGTTTTAATCTTCTTTCTGGCCGTGGGCATCAATCCTTAACCAGGTGCCCTGCAGCCCCTGTTCAGTTCAAAAACAAGACAAGACTGGAGCTGCTTGTTCTAAAGTCAAGAAATTTATTTTTAAAGAACTTTAAATATATCGTGTTGGCAAATCTATGAAATACGTCTGCGACTGGACCATTCATCTAGTGTCTACTACGTATCTGTGTTCTCTTTTGCGAGCCATGCTGATGCTGAACTGCATGACATTTCTAGTATCTGTATATAACTCTGATCCCGATCATTGACGTTTTTGATCTGACGAAAGATTTCCAAAAGCTCTTGAAGTCGTAAGCTGTGAGACTCGTGGCAAGTGCGACTGTTGTAGAGAAATTCCGCACAAAGTATCAGTGGGATTGGCATAAATGGGTGGACCTGAATACTTGTCAGTAAACAGTGGAAATTGATGGAATACTTCAGGCTTGCCTTGAAAACGTGGAACTATGTGAGCGCTTTTGCAAGATGAACAATCTGCTCTGCTGCAACAGATGCTCGCTGTTGATACTCTTTTGCTAGGGCCTTTTCTTCATCCAGTGCCCACACGACCATCTCCATGGCTTTGCAGAGATAAATCATGGTGGCATGCCCCATGACGTTTGCAAACAGAAGCATTGGATCGCAAATTTCTGTCGGTGAGGGGTAATACTGTGACAAGATTTGAAGCCTACTTGTGAGGATGTTGTCCAACCACCGGTGCTGGTCTGACCAACTCGGAGCGATATCTCCTTGAAGACAACGAATGTTGTACTGCTGTCCGTGGAACAAGCTTCGCCCGCAGATGGTTGCCAAGATAATACATTCAGTGAAGGACGACTGTGCCCAAGGGCGATGTTCAATAACCGCATCGGAGAGAAAGCCCCCCAGCACTCGCTGACCACTTTGAAATTCGGTCTCCGGAGCTGGAAGACGTGTACATATCTAAGGCGGTTCAATGAGCATTGCTTCAAACCCCAGCATTGTAAGAGACCTACCACGTGTTCATTCAGTGTGATCGGCCGATTGTTGCGCAAGCTGAACAGATGGCCTAGAAAATAGGCTGCCCAGAAAACCCTTCGATTTTCCTCGGTCTTGATGAAATCGGTCTCAGGGATGGCAACCTTTGTCGGGATATCGATCTCACGAAGTCCCAGTAATTGCACCAGTCGGAAGGCTCGACCGGCGCTCATCCAAGCCTGCGAATGATAGGTCCGCATCGATTCATATGTGGCAACCAATATCCAGGCCTGGACCTGTTCTATGTCCACACAGCTCCGCTCGTTAATGTCTAAACTCAGAGACTCCAACATTTGCTTCGTCTCTTGATAGAGCGTCTCGTGTAGATGCTGGAATTGAGCGGATAAGAGACTTGATAGAGTTCACATGGCGGACTGTAGGCATCTGCACGATGGTGTTTTGACACTGTTTTTAGACCAGGACATGTACCGACGCTGATGAAGTATCAGGATTGACGTATGAACTCGGTCAAAAAACAATTGGTCTCTAGCCAAACGTCAGTTTTAGTTCATGTGCCTCTCTTTATTTAGCTTGTCAAGACTCACAATTCTGCTTGGACGAACTCGGAGATGTGGTTGCTGTTATAAGTTACTCGTGATCCGGGGAGTAAGTTTCTGCCAGACAGTGGTGTCGGCAACAAGAACTCCGACTCCGAGATCGATTCAGTCCTCACTGGAAATGAGGGTGAGTTGGAACCGGTACCACCAGAAATATTCGTGCCTTCTATGAGATCTGTGACGCTTGTGACTGGAGTGGGAAGCGCAATGGGCTCGAGACATTGCCCTACTTGCTCTTGTGCAGTGAGGCGAGTTTCGAGTAGCGCTGTGATGGATGATGGTCAGTACACATATATTTGGTAGTGAGCATCTGGAAGATGCCTAGAAGAGGCTCCTTACCAACTCAATTCTTCAACGCCTTCAAGTAACCCTTTTTTGGTCCTCGATTAGCAGGTTCCCGTTCGATTTCACATAGAACTCCAGACTCTCGACAGACGCTGCACTGCGGTTGTTGACCATCGCACCGCAGCTTACGTCGTCTGCATTCATCACACGCTGGCCCACGTCGTTGTCTTGATACCGGCTGCGGTGATGCTCCATCTGAACTTGGCGTCATATTTTCCCCCATATCGTGCAAAGACTGGGGCTAGAATTCTTCCTTGATGCCCTAGAGACCCCGACTTTCTAAGACAATATTGACTCATACAATACAGTTGCAAGGTTCACTGTACATGAATGACGTCTGATTCATAGGTAAAACCCTCCACGAGTCGGTAGCTAGCTCAGGGCCTGGGCTAGCAGAAGAAGATATATGGCGCCACTTCCGTCCTAGGGCGGCGAAAATCATATAGCACCGATTAATTTATGTGCCGAACGGATCGACAACAAGCCTCGAAGCCGATGAAGAGTACTTCGAAGGCGTGGAATTTTCTTGGTACGGGCGTCGTATCCTCCCCTTATCGTTCGCTTACACCCAATCAACCCAACCACTGAGCTGGGTCTGAGGTCGAGAAAGCTAACGGTACGAACCGCCCGCTGCAGCCACAGACTCACGACAGACCCTCGATATGATCAACAAAAATAACTTTTCTTAAGCTTCCCTGCCAGTTGATTCCGTAGAATGTGTGTTCACTGGTCGGCTCGGATTGATGAAGCAATTTCGTCTCTTATCTCCACCAACCTATTCTGCCAGAATGCATGTTGCATTTGGATGCTGCAGCTCACTTCATGCCCCATACGGCGTACGCCACACCCGTGCAGGTACAGCGTCGATACCTCCAGCGCGGTTCAGTCTGGGGCTCATCTGCGTATCGGATGTGAGTGGTTCATCCCGCGACAAGAGAGGAAATCGATGGCCGAGCATGCTGCATGCCGCCTGAAACAATTCGCTGATACTACCTACCGGCGTCTGTATCATTGTAGATCTCTGGTCTGAGAGACCTTTTAAACAGTCTCGTACGATGAATCAATGACTTCTGTCAAAGGAGGACATTACAATTGTCTCACTGGGTTCAATAACGTCTTTGAAGACACCAGATCAGATCCTAAATGAGTCAGTTAGGGGTTGCGCTCATGTCCCTCAGCACTTGATCCTTTGCCTCCTATCTCCTAGGAGTAGGGTAGATACCTTTCACTTCAATGAGAACACATGAGAATATGTCAGAACGTCACCAATTCCTCAAAAGACTTCTCTTCCCTCTCCGTATCAAACTCTCAAGACCCTTCTCCAACCTTCCTCGCTAACACCGCACCTCCCGACAACTTCCCGACGAACAGCTCCAAAGCTCGCTGCGACCCTCCAGCCATCTTCCAGCGCGTATTGAGAGAAAAGCTGTTTGAATGTGTATTCGGTAGACTGTGGATGTGTTGCAGTCCACTCATGGGCCGGCTCGGGCCATGGGGAAACGGTCCATTCTGTCGATCTCCAACCTGCCCGGTTGATCAGAGCGTTTCCCATGGAGGTTTTACTATCGAATGGATGGCCTGGTAAGCACTAGAATTAAGCCGAAGTGCAACTCACAAGACTCACAAGTTGCAACTCAATTGGAAAATTATATCCCTTGATTTAGAGAGATCTATTCTTTAATTAAGTGAGAACCCTTTAATGCCCTTAAATATTATCAGCCGAACTTGATACATAGTAGCACTCGGGATGACCGACTTAGGCTCTTTGCAGATTTCATAGGAGGAATAAACTTCAAAAAAAATTTTTTTACCATTTATTTGGTGGGAATTTGCCTATGGAATGATGTACCGATGAATTAACGTGACCCATGAATGGACCGCAACAGATGCCAGGGACGGTGGTTGGTAGGGAGGGTGAGAGGGCGGAAGTTGCCGCTAAGGAGACAGAAGCCTGTGTGGTTGTCTGAGCAGGATGAGTGGAAAGAAAGGGTTCCAAGGGGGTAGTATTTGAAGACAGGGTATCGAGGAGGAGGTGGAGGTTACGCCGGTTTCTGGCATAGTTGAACTTTTGACTTTTCGCTGTTCTGATATATCTCGTGTAGGCGATGTGACTCTGCGTTGTAATACCAGTCCATCCTAAGAGCAGAAGCATATGAAGTCTTGCCTCCCATCATCAAGGGTAGGACAGGTAACTTTCATAGTACTGAGGAGGCTAGAACAACGACATCATGATATCCACATCTTGATGATTATGAATCTAATGAAGCAGACGAAAACGAGGACGGACAACCAAGAGATGGGCCTTCAAATGATTTACATCAGTACTGAAAACATTCCTCTATATAACAGAGAATTGGAAACGAGCTTGGAAACGACTAAGGATAGAAGTAGCAAATGATTTGAATGACAGCATGTTGAGACAAACATGGGGCAAGAAGCCTTCGATGATACGGCGGGGTACTGGGTGGGGGCCAGAATGGCGGGGTAGTTGGGACGACAATTAAGTCTTACACCTCAAGCCATGGATATCTGCGCAGACTTTTATCTCAATCAGTGAAAACTAGTCTTTCTCCATCCAAGACATGCATAGATCCTCACCGCAAAAATCTCCGTCATTCAAATTGAAGATAATCCAAGTTGAACATCTGTTCATCCACCAGCATTTGTCCATATCCAAGCTCCAGAATCTGGGTTCTGGGGAATACCCAATCTGGATGAGCGTCCTTCGCTCCCTTGAACTCATCCCTAAGATCGCACTTGATGCCGTTGAACGATTTTATAGACTCAAAGAATCTAGAGCCAGGTTTGATGCGACGCAAACTTAATATGCCAAGCTTCTCTGATACTAGTCTGTTCCGGATTTTGGGCAACTGTATCATCATGGCTAAGTCGAACTTTTCCTCATCTCGCAGATCCATCTCGTTTATCGCTTCAGCAGACAATCGCCCGTTGCGTCTCGTTCGAAGGAGTAATGTGCTGGGCCTAAAGCAGCTCGTGCTGGTACTATCAAGGTGTCGTATACGGAATCTTCGTCGAGGAAGGCGAAGCGTCTTTCATTCCTTTACCTTCCCGTCTCGCTAGACATCTCCTACGCCTCCGCATCGCGAGTGTCCGAGACAACAAGAGTAAATTGAATTTGTCCGGCAAACTTTTGGAGAATCGTAGCGACGGAGGGCGCTAGAGTGGAGTAATCATTTTTTTGACGTTGAAGTGGGTGGAAAAGTTTGGCGGTAAAAGCCACATGTCATACTCGATCAAGGTCGCCAACATCGAAGAACGACCTCAGGATAGGGCGAGGCACAAGTCTCAGGTCGGCCAGTAGCAGTATATCCCTGCGAGGATGAAACAACACGCCTAGAAGACGTATGAAGCTTTGTCGAGCTTCTTTACATGCCATTTCGACGGGTTCGAACGCAATTGAGTCCGAGGGTATTTCCCACCGGACGTTTTGGTCGTCATATATGACTGGAAGTACTCGAATCCGAGGTGCCCATCTCCATATCTCGATTCTGAGTTCGGACTGAAGCTCGGAAAATCGTTCGAAGGTTTGTGCGGGTGCGCCTGATGCTTCTGCAGCCATAATCGGGGAACTGATCGCTGGATGCATAGGGTGAAGGTATGCATGTTGGGAAAGTCGAAAATATCAAAAGTCAGCGGAACGTTTTTGATGCCGCTAACCACCTAGCTTCCGGAACCAATCAAGTACTCCCAAATTTCCTACAGCATTCTCCGCCAACCAATTCTACCAGTTCTTGGAGGCGATGTCGAGCGATTGTCCGAACTACTGTCGCTCATATCTTCATCTTCTCCTGTGCCTTTGTTGTCGTCCACATCCTCGAGTTCGTCGCCGTCTGAGTAAATATGAATCGCCGGTGCTTCCCAATCAGCATTTGTATCCTTCTCTCTGCCGAATACCAACACTATATCGGCCCAGAAGTCAGGTGCAGAATCATAGACGTCTGAGAAGAACTAGGCGACTTCAATCGCAGAAGGCCAACCTTCCTGGGGTACGGCTTCTCAAACATCTCAGCCAAAGTCCGCTCTTCGAGACCTCGTAGAAAGCGATCGGCCTTGCAGCGTGAGTTTCCTCTCCATCTTCATCGATCTCGGGCTCAGGAGGGGCAGGCTGTGTCTCTGCGAAAATAATTCGTGATTGGGCCAAGTGTTGTTCAATTGTTTGCTGCTGCTGGGCCCGCTCAGCTTCCTCGTCGGAATCCAGGTCCTCGTCACTGCCACCATCATTGCGGAATGTACCACCCCAAGCATCTGCCTGATCTTCAGTAATCATTTAATTTCCATTTAACTTTATATATCTTACTTTCGAGCTATTGGGAAATATACTCTTATTTTTATCTCGAAATATACTAATTGAGTTTAATTATCTAATTTCCTTTTAACTTTATATATTTTGCCTCCGGGCCGTTAAAAAGTATACTTTTAGGGAGAGAGTCGCAGTGGGAAATTCGTGATGAGTGTGTCGTAGTCCTTGTCTAGCTCCGTCAATGATTATCAAGCATGATGGAGAGTTCCTTGTAAGACTTACCAAACATCTGCTGTGAAAGAGATATGCTCCCAATGCTGGATACTGATTGTATCGAAGAAAGCCTCCTGGATTGGCCGCAGGGTGAACTTGGGATCGCTGGTCAAGATGATATCTGTCTTCGGATGAACTAAGAAGCCTATGAATGTTATATAGCTTTTGCGAGCTTCCGAATTGGCCTGAGATACTGGATCTGACTTCCACAACTCATTGCAGAATTCGCCAACGGAGCTTCTTCGGACAATAAGTCTGGAGAACGCGTCGACGACCTGCCCGACTCCATATGAGAACCCTCAACTCTTTGGGAATCGAGGAAACTGCTCGAATATCTCCATCAGTGCTTCTGCAGCTTCGGTAGCCACGATGCTTGCATAGAATGGTGGATCTTGCTCGAGAGAAGGAAGTGAAGAGTTGATGAGAGGAGCAAACAAGGGAGAGCGACAATCACTGACGCCGAAGCACGTGCCATGCATGCAACTTCACAAGTCGCAACACCATCCATCCTACATGTGCCGCAATGCATGAACGGCCGTCTCCAATCCTCTCCACCTCCAGCAATGCCTCACAACGGAGACCCGAGGAACACGATATACGGCGAGGCTTTCTCGCATGTGATTGTCGAATCAAATCGCATCATTCGTTTCCCCTCAGCAGCGGCTAATCGTTTCTCGGCCCAATTGGATGAAATCCCAGCTGTGCCCTGGCCATGCAGACAATGTAGAACACTGCAGCCTCGTTCCCCACCTCTGGTATCACAGCTACATCTGGAACCAACATTGAATCTATTCCTATCCAGCCAAGGCTGAAAGATTCACACAGGGCGGATGCTTCAGCTAGGCTGCGTCCGTTGCATCCTTTTGTTGTGGAGCATAAGTTTGCTCGTTGCCCACGATCCTTCGAATCAAATAAGATTCTATTCACATGTTCCTCGAGATCTGATTTGTTCGTATTCATACTTTCTTGACCTAGCTGCTTCCACCATCCAGGAATACTAGTGGCTGGATCGGACCGAGAGAACGAGGAACTTACCCATACTTTATATACCTGGACCGATTCACGATTGATGGATAAGACCATCACTTCCTACATGGCATCTCTGGACGTCTTGCGAGAGAACGATGATTTCGAGCTGTCGTTGGCGCTGCAGAATAACTCGGCGCTGCTGCAGAGGGCGCTTCAAGAGGGAAAGACGGAGGGGACGAGAGAGTCGCTTACTTTGCTCGCATGTCGGACTATCCAGAGCTGTTTGGGAGAGGATGTGAAGCTTGATCCTGATCCAGAGCTGGCAAACACGAATTGGTAAGCTCTACAATCCGGGAAAGAATCTCAACTGACAAGAAAATTAGGTCACAATCATGCTGGAAGACACCGAAATGCATCGTGTATCCTCGCTCAGCAAAAGACGTATCTCGGACGATCAAGATTCTGGCTCTACTGCACACACCATTCTCTGTGCGATGTGGTGGCCTATCTCCAACTCCTGGGCATTCGAGCATCGAAGATGAGGTGCTGATTGATTTAAAAGAGATGAAGGAGATCGAGATCAGCGAGGATGGGAAAATCGCTAGCGTGGGGCCCGGAGCGAGGTGGAATGACGTGTATGAAGCTCTTGATTCCCACGGAATGTCCGTGGTCGGTCCGCGGTTGCCAGACGGAGGAATTGGAGGATTCATCTTGGGTGGTGAGTTTCAATGTTGGGTTGGAGGTTGAGGTTACTGATGTAGCTCTAGGTGGACTGTCGTTCTTCTCGGGAGAGTATGGACTGAGTGCTGACAAGGTGGAGAACTTTGAGGTTGGTGCCGATGCGGATTTATGTTGTATGACATCTACTAACCGAATAGGTTGTGCTCTCCGATGGATTAATTGTAGATGCAAACTCTGCAGAACATCCTGATCTGTTCTGGGCATTAAAAGGAGGCGGGGCCAACTTCGGTACGCGAGCAGAGTCTTGGCCGGAATCTTACTGACTGTCCAGGTGTCGTAACGCGATTCGATCTCAGCACAGTTCCAATCAGGGACATATGGTATTCGATGTCAACCTATGCTATCACTGAAGTCCCAGAGATCCTACTGGCTTTCGAACAATGGCAACTCAGATCCGCGGACCCAAAATCTGCTATCCTCCTTCGGATGGGACTCGACTCATGTACAATCACCTTGGTGTATTCTGCGGCATGGACCAAAGGTAGGCCACCGTGCTTCAATGCATTTTATGGAATCGATATAATGGAGCATTTGATTCTTCCTACCAATGGCACAGTGGTCTTGTTGACACAAGCACTTGCAAAACTATTTCCGCACAGTCCAGCGAGGTAGGCTTCAGATTCCCACCTAGGAAACGACGTCTAATTGTATAGGCATGATCATCGAGCAGCGAGTAGGAAGAACGACCTCGGACTATATTCCGCAGTGGAAGCCTACTGGATCTGGAGGAAGGAGACACTTGCTCTGCGAGAATCAACAGGCGCAGAAGTAACCTTCATGATCCAACATGTCCCAAAGACTCTGATCGAGAAAGGAGTAGAAGATGGCAGCAACCCACTAGGTCTCTCCGCTGTACCTCAGCAATGTACGTTGTCTCAAATTCCATTTTTATCTCGCACTGACAGCTCCAGGGTGGCAAATCATCGCAGATTGGGACTCGGCAGAAGACGACGACCTCGTCAGAGAATCTATGAGCGATATAACAGACAGATGGAAAGATCTCGCCAAGAAGCAAGGCACTCATCTCGATTTTGAGTTCATGAACAACGCGGCTGGTGACCAGAACCCACTCAGAAGTTACGGAGAGACCAATCTGCAGAAGTTGAAGACCATCTCTGCAAAGTACGACAAGGCGCAGGTCTTCCAGTCTCTGCAAAATGGAGGGTTCCTTCTGTCTCGGGCGTAGCTTGGAAGGAGGCTGAGGGATAGGTACTTTGGGAGGCGTTCTGGATAAATGGGTTGCCTGGGAGGAATGGTGTGATTTGGAACTTTGCATCGTTCTATGGGCTGGCTCAAGACAAAAGAATTCGGACCGTTCAATTCTCCACGTCCTCGTAAGAAAAGGTCCATTATTCTTCCGTGACGCAATATCCAACCGTTCGTATCTCTGCAAC
The DNA here is from genome assembly GCA_900073065.1 of Phialocephala subalpina. Lineage (NCBI taxonomy): Eukaryota > Fungi > Ascomycota > Leotiomycetes > Helotiales > Mollisiaceae > Phialocephala > Phialocephala subalpina. Next base: position 2,127,118 of record FJOG01000006.1, on the reverse strand, counting down.
CGGGCGAAGGAAGACATCCACGATCTGCGCTAAGCCCCAGACGAGACGAGACGAACAGCCGATTGGTGCTTTAGCCGGTTCTCTCTCCCTCAAGCTTTCCAAGAGCGAGGCAGCAATTTACCCGCGAAGCTTATTGGTGAATTGGCATCATCTGACAGGGCTAGCTTGTCGTTAGCTGCATGCTGTGCCTTCCATTTACCTTCTAGCGTCCTTCTAGCGTTCTTACGTGAATGAACGATGCGGGTTGAGCACATTGTGGCAGGACTCAGCCCCACTCGACAACACCAACATTGATTGCGCAGCAACCGCAGATAAGGAATGTATATTATGAGCTGTTTTCCAAGGCGATAAAGCTTCATTATCTTGGATTGCTTCGTGTAATCCTCACACTTCACTCCACGAACGTTTTCACGAAACCAACACCGAATCTACCCCACGTTGGCTGGCGCCACACGAGCTTACCCCGCCATGCCTCTCCTTGAGAAGCTCTCCTTGAAGGGAGAGAAGACACCCGTCGACGTCTCTGAAAAACAACCAGAGAACGTAGCTCCCGTCGCCGCCGCTGCAGCTTCTGCGGATCCTCCCAAAGAAGCGCCTCCCTCGTACGCCGTCACCGACCCCGTCGAAGCCTCACCCCCAGGTCCCACAGCCGAAGAGCTCAACTCCGCATTCGCCACCCTCACTCTCTCCTCCACCCCCAAAGACTTCCCCGACGCAGACACCTGCCTCGCACACCTGAAACTCCTCTCTTGCTTCCACAGCCTGAAAGAAGATATCGGGTACACAGATGGATTATTCAATCTCTGGGATGCGAGATGTGAGATGGTGGAGAATAGGGATGAGACGTTGGCGAAGATGAGGGAGAAGAGGTGGGCGCTTTATATTGCGAGGGCGGTGGAGAGGTTTGAGGATTGGTGGTTGGGGGTGCTGGTTCATTTGGAGCCGAGTAGGAGGTTGGAGGGGAAGGAGATGGTTATTAGTAATGCGGATTTTGTGAGCTTTACGAAGAGGGGGACGCCAAAGAAGTGGACGACGAATATGTTGCCTCCTGTTGGTGAGTTTCTTGACGCTAATGCCCTTGCGATTACTGACACTGGCAGATGTACTCATGGTGTGGCATTCGTTCATGCTGAATCCAAGAAACTATGAAGAAGATTGTATTCGCTTTGGTCTCAAGGACCTCTGGGCAACTGGCATGCCATGGAATGCTGTCGATGCCGCCATCGATACAAGCTTCAACTACACAGTTCCTGAGGAGGCGAAAGTACACTTCACCAGGGCGACTGGACATCATTGGAATAATGGGGAAGACACCATGGTCAAGTCGCTTCACTGCCCAAGATGTACCCAGGCACTCGAAATCCCATGGACTACGTGCTGCCAAAGCGAGAAGACACCTGCCAAGGAAATTGTCGACATGAGCGGACAAGGATATGGTGACCGAGATCTGTCATATTACTGCAGCAAGTGTGGCAGCGAGATCAACCATGACCTCCTCCGCGTCGCCAAGTTCAAGAAGGACACTGAGAATCTCATCATGAAAGACTGGCCTCTCGGAGGCACGATCTTATCTCCAACAACTGGCGCTCCTACTGCCCCAACCGCGTCCGAATGGAATGCATACCTATACACCTTTCCCAACAGACTTGTTGGCATAGAGCTCCGGTCCAAGGTCATTGAACTTCTCGATAATGGCAGCCTGGGTGGTACCCCTACTATGAACGATGTTAAGGAGCTCATTGAGGACGCAATCAAGGATAGGAGCGTCGTGAAGAAAGTCAACAGCAAGTCGGTCTTCGAGAGTGGTATTCTGAAACGACAAGAACGACTTGCCATCCGCAAGATGATGTCCAGATACTGGGAGAACCCTTCGGTCTTTGCACTCGAGCTTGGCGGAGCTGTGATTCGACAGAGTGTCTTTGTTGACAAGATGCATCAGATTGACTGGCTTCACAGTCCTGCTGCTCGCCAGACCATGGACCGTCTCCTCCAGAAATACACTCGATTCGTCCACATCATCGCCACCCACCCTCTAAGCACCTGCATTCCAACCCTCGATGTCGATCTCGGCTGGCACACTCACCAACTCTCACCAAAGTCATATTTCGACTACACAATCATCAAATGCAAAAAGTTCATCGACCACGACGACAAAATCGACGAAGACGCCCTCTCCACAGGCTTCGAATGGACCAGCAAAACATACCAAAAGCTCTTCAATGAAGTATACTCTGAATGTACATGCTGGTACTGCGAAGCCATCCGCTCGAAACACATCTCCTCCTCTTCAAAGGTCTTCGGAACATCCAAACACGAAAAAGTCCTAAACAACTTCTACGATTCTGGAGCAGCGAAACTTTGTCCTCCAGATAACAGCGCTCACATCTCTTCTCATAACGCAGTCAAGCCTCTGGAATCAGATGCTAGGACAGCCGTCTTCGCTGCGTTGAGGAAGAGACGAGAGATCGAGTTAGAGGAAGCGTATAAGAAGGCTTGTAAGCGTGCCCAAGCGAAAGGGAGACCGGTCCCGCTGAGACAGGACTATTACTATGGGGCGTGGGGCTATCCATACCTAATGTATGGACCTTTTATGGCGTATCCGATGATGATGGGAGGCATGTATTATGCGGGTGACCCGTGTATGATGCCTATGGGTGCTGGCATGGTTGGTAATTGTGCGGCGGGCACTTGCTCTGGTGGTGTGGCAGCGGGGGGTTGCGGTGGGCCGGGTGGATGTGGGGGTGGTGGTGGGTGTGGCGGAGGTGGGATGGGAGGAGGCTGTGGTGGCGGAGGTGGCTGCGGAGGAGGTGGAGGATGTGGAGGAGGCGGCGGTGGGTGTGGTGGTGGTGGAGGTGGTTAGATGATTGATGACTGCTTGCTTGACGATGAGTTAGGATTGGATGGGATATGATACCTGGGCCTTTGGTCTCTTTACTTTGCATGTTTACAACGAAGAATGATGCTTTATGACTTTGAATTTGCTTCCATCTCAGAACCGTGACGATACCAACGCTGTTTCTACTTTGATGAGACTGGACGGCCTTTCGATCAGGCCTCACTTCGAATGCAATATCACTTCACGTGTTCTTTCCTAATACCGGAAGTTTTGTTGCACATCGCAAGATGGTCGGTTTTGGAGGGTTTTGAGATTTCAACGGTTTTGGACGGATTGGGACGGATTGCGGCGGTTTTGAGTTTTTAACGGTTGTGGACGACTGAGAGGTGCCTAGGTTATGGCTTCAGAGCCCTGAACAGTAACTGTAAGTCTTCAAATGGAACTTCTTTTCTCACATTTCCTCCTCGAGAAAAAATGTCGTAAAGTGTCGGAAACCTTGAAAGGGGGACCTGGGCTGCCAAAAATAGACTATGACATCACGTGCCACGGCGCGTCCACCATTTATCCCCGGCAATCATTTTCGCGACCCCTTTCTCAAAAATATTCCAACCTCTCTTCCTTCTGCCACAAATGCAGTCTCCATGTTTCTTCTCTGCGTGCTTCGATACGCTTTATTTCTTCTTGTACCACTTTCATTGATCCTTTCTTCCTATCTTTACTTGTATCCAGTATTCCATCTCTGCGCATTTCCATCCCCATCGCAAGATGGTCTCTCCTCGAAATTCCTCAGCTCTCGTACGACGAGCTACCTCGATACCCTCCTACAGCACACCTCATTCAGCAATGATGAGAAGATAGCGCCGTTCAGATTGCTTGCATTGGGAGACCCACAACTCGAAGGCGACTCCTCAATCGACAACGTCGAAGCCGCGAAGCTCCCTCACTGGCACAAATTCCTCGACCACGGAGGGGGTGGAGGTTTTGGAATCGGGTTTTTAAGGGGGGTGTTAAGGTCGATGAAGGGTTGACAAGTCAGCCTTCCAACGAGATACAGGCTATGATACTTGGAGAGGAGAAAGAGGAGTGGAAGACGAGGATTATCAATGTGGCGGGGAATCACGATATTGGGTATGCGGGCGATATCGACCAGGCGAGGATGGCGAGGTTCACGAGGATGTTTGGGAAAGCGAATTATGAGATGAGGTTCCATCTCCCGGAGGGGGTGGAGGTTTTGGAATCGGGTTTTTAAGGGGGGTGTTAAGGTCGATGAAGGGTTGACAAGTCAGCCTTCCAACGAGATACAGGCTATGATACTTGGAGAGGAGAAAGAGGAGTGGAAGACGAGGATTATCAATGTGGCGGGGAATCACGATATTGGGTATGCGGGCGATATCGACCAGGCGAGGATGGCGAGGTTCACGAGGATGTTTGGGAAAGCGAATTATGAGATGAGGTTCCATCTCCCTACCAACACTACCGCCGATGATGGAGAAGAGGAGAAAGAGATCCCGGAATTGAGAATCATCGTCCTGAACGATATGAATCTCGACACACCAGCAGGGACGAAAGAACTCCAAGACGAAACGTACAATTTCCTCAACGGCGTTATAACTACTTCTCAAGACGTCACTCGAGCAGCACATTTCACGATCGTGTTGACGCATATCCCGTTGTTCAAAGAAGAGGGTGTTTGTGTCGATGGACCGTTCTTCGATTTCTTCGATGGGGAATTTGGGAATGGGGTTAAGGAGCAGAACCACCTGTCAAGAGACGCAAGCAAGGGATTCCTGGAAGGTATCTTTGGCATGAGCGGCAACACCGACGTTCCGGGCCACGGCTTTGGTCGTCATGGCGTCATCCTAAACGGACACGATCATGAAGGCTGCGATGTCTATCATTATATCAACCAATCTTCCCCACCAGAGAGAGAATGGGCTGCTACCAAATATCCTCAAGCAGTAGCAACAGGGGTGACGGAAGAGATGGATATCCCAGGCTTGAGAGAGCTGACGTTGAGATCCATGATGGGTGATTTTGGGGGAAATGCGGGATTGTTGAGTCTTTGGTTTGATAGGGAGGAGTGGGATTGGAGGTTTGAGTTTGTGAATTGTGCGTTGGGGACGCAGCATATTTGGTGGATCGTGCATATTCTGGATTTGATTACGCTTGGTGTTGGAGTTGTGTATGTGGTTTTGGCTGTTCTGCAATCGATCCCGGCAAGACCTGCTGGGATGGTACAGGTTGGCGATGGGAAAGTTGCAAGGGCGAATGGGGGTGTGAAAGGTCCATCGCCGAAGGAGAAGACGAATGGGCATGCTACGCCGCAGTATACGATGAGGATTGGGGTTGTGGAAGAGAAAGATACAGGGAAAGGAAGCTTGAGGAAGAAGAAGAGCAAGGCAACTATGAATGGGTCGAGTTCGAATGGCTCAGCGATGTCAGATCGATGAAATGTAACGCGGTCTTTCAACCGTGCCCTCGAGTGCGAAGTCCTGTGTTATGTTTCTACCTTCACCACTTGTGATCCTGATATCGAGTGACTCGTTACTGCCTCATTTTTCATTTGAACGTGAGTTCTTGGTGTCAAATTCATTGTTCGCTGGGGAGAGGTGAGGCATATTCCACCAAAGATCCTCGAAGATTCCGGAAGTTGAGCTGGGTCGCTTGGAACTTAGGATGGTGGTTGCCTTACCATCTGATCTTGATCTTGAGTGGTTTTTTACATTGTTCTCGTTTGTGTCTAGACGTGAGTTTTTGATGTGAACCGTTTTTTCTTCGGAGAGGAGGTGTTCCCAGTAAGTGTCTTTGAAGCTGGAGGGAGGTTGAGTTGGGTCACTTTGACTTTCCAAATGTCCCAATTGTCTTAGGACATTAGCGGATTCTTTTGTTGCACGTCTCAAGCCTCTGAAGCGAGATCCAAATTTCTATCAAGAAGTCAAAACTGATAAAGATTTTAAAACCACGCTAGCTACTTCGGGACTAGGGTTACAATCTAGGATCTCTTGATATTTGGAGGATGATTGGATGGGATTGCAGGGATCGTGGATGCTAGGCGGCTCTGCTATCTATCCCATTGACGTCGACCTCTCACCTTCACAAGAATTTCTTCTTCTCTTCTGGCAGACCTCATACTCCAAGCAATCATCAAATTCGACGCCAAAATATGGCTACAGAAGCTTCAGCTGTACCTGAATTCCACCGATTCTCGTCGCTTCCACATGAATTGCGAGTCCAGATATGGAGATGGGCACCTCGAATCCGCGTTCTACAACTCCGATACAACTGCAACCCTTCGAAGCTCCGTTGGGAGATACGACGCGATTCAGTTGTGCCTGACTCTGTAGATATGGTCTGCAAGGAGGCTCGCAACTCTGCTACACGATTTCTCGGTGTCTTGTTCCATCCCAACACAGATGTTCTCCTCCTTGGCGACATGATGTTTAAATACAGGCCGATGCAGAAATCATTTTTCGACATTGAAAATCTTGATCGAGTGCGACACTTCGCATGCACTCAAAGTATCTGGCTTGGTCTGCGAGACTCCAGCCATGCATTCCCAGTCGAACAGATATCGCCTGCCACGATCCTGCGAAAGCTCAAAGGATTAGTCCAATTTACCTTTACGGTGACCTTGGAGGAATTCGACGAGGGGTTCGACCCTGATTATTATAACTTTGTGGATCAATGGGGCAATGAAGACGAGGAATATCGAGGTTGGGCCACCGAGGCCTTCAGGAATTCGCCTGACAGGGAGGAGGAGGAAGACGATGATCCAGGAAGGCCGTATTTTGCTCCGGCAATAGCCATTCTGGGCGAAGCTCAGCCATTAGAACGGGACGAACGAGGGCGGTTGACCAAAGCGGCCAAAGTCGAAGCGCATATAAGACGGATAGCGGAGATGAACTTGATCCCAATGCTTAGACGTAGGGAGTCGAGAGAGTGGAAGACGGCCACATTGAGTCTACATCCTATTGAAAACGGCTCAGCGTTCTTTGGACCTTTGTATCTGTTTGAAAAGGATGTTAAAATTGTTTTTGGGGGGGAGAAGGTCACAGCTCCAGATTGGAAATTCCCGAGAGCTCAGATCAGACAGCTTGAATCAGGACGACCACCAGTGGACGACCAGCTATTCAGCTGGGACTATATTCGGTTTGGATGACACCGAAACTGCGTGCCGAATGTAGTCGTCTTCGATGCCTAGTTTTGTTATTATCCTTTGCTATTGGTGGCAGTGTTACCAATGCGACGACTACGTCCATGCAGTATTGATCCCAAGGGGCAGTTTATTCCCTACAAGATAAGTCATGATTCAACGCTTTCCAGGTCGTTCCTGCTTGGGTTATACCAGAGCTATGTTTGGGGTTGGTGTGTGAGGGTAGCCTCAGCGCCATGTGTATCAACTCGCTCCTGGCTCAAGAGTATAACAGCGCATGCACCCAACTTCAATCGCCCAACATGTTTCTCCTACATACTGATGATGGTTCTTGGTCTACCGTGCATACTCCATCTCACCACGTCCCGCGATTCGCAATCGGGCTAGACAGTCGGATACCACATTTCTTACATTTCTATTTCTACTGCTAGTGTCTCTTCTGGACATTCTTTTCCGGCCATCCCAGTTTCAGTCATTCGAAGCAACAGCGGAGAACCTCAACCCTCTCGCCCCCGAATTCACTCCCGCGATATCACCTACGACAGGAGAAGCTCCAGATGAGACCGCGGCCTTTTTGAAAGATGAGGGAGCTAGAGTGGAGGATGCTTGGTCATCCCCTGTAGCCCGGAGAGACTTGTCACCACTCAGTATCCTCACGACTTCAAATGGCAACCAACCTGAATCAACTAGAGCTATCACAGGACATGTAGTACCAACCCAGGCAAGTCCTGTTCTGCCGTGGGCTCTGGAACATGCAGTATGCTGACTGATATACTAGGTCCAGGAACCGCAACTTCTCTCTACTTCTGCCGCGTCCTCCGACTCTATCGACGATGTCATATTTCGCGGTCGAGGGAACGGAGGAGTGGCAACGACCTCGCACAACCAGGAGAACACACAATCTAGCCGCTCCGAACCATTATCCGAAGAAGATCGATCCGCGGAGGTCGAGGAAGAGTATGATATCACGACTGAAGATCTCCACATAACCTTGAGATTCAGCTTAAAGGAGATTCTCGGCACGCTTGAATATATTGAGTAAATAAAAACGGGATTTTTGGGATTGTTAGAAAACTTAAATTTTCTTTTTAATAATTTTTTTAATCTTTTTATTTTATATTAAAACGATATATATATATCCAACGAATAATAATAAAACTTTAGAAATTAGAAAAGAAATAATTATTAAGTTTATGGGGAGCGGATATAGAAGAGGTCACATATCAAGACTTGATTGATGGCACTAGAAAGAACAAAGTTGGATACGAGAAGATTCGGCTCTGCGGAGAACAAACCAGACACGATGGCCTGCAATACTTCTGGGTTGATACGTGTTGTATTGATAAATCCAACAACAATGAGCTCGCAGAGGCTATCAACTCTATGTTTCGAGCCCTAGGCTACGACACGTGGAGCGTGGAGGACATTGGCACTTGAGCACTGGCTATTATATACGGTTCTTATGAACTGTTATTTACTTGCTTTATATAGTGGTGCCAGAGCCTAGGGAGATTAACTTCTGTAGTTAAACTGACTTCCAGAGGCAATTAGTTACTGTTCTTATAGCTAAAGGGAGTGTGACGGTTCGGTTTGAGCTCAAAACCAAACCGTTACTAGTCACGTGAATAGCACGTTACGATCGAGGAGGACAAAGCGCTAGGCAGCACTAGGCAGCAATAGGACTAGTGCAAGCCAAGGGCTATAAGGCCAAGAGCTTCCTTATGATCCTCTTCTTTCCCTGTCTTAGATTCTTGTATGTAGTATTGCAAATAGAACTTGGGCTTCTGAAGTTTATCTCTTTTTGCGCTGTTACAGGGAGGGACGGTAATATATGCCAAAGAAAAGAATATTACGATTTAGCCAAGGAGTAGATCAAGTGCCAAAGGGGTCACATAAGCAGGTCAAATTAGGTAGAAAAGGGCTATGTGTATATTGTAATGGACTAAGATTAGAAGACCGGCCCAAAAACGAGTTGCATTAGCTCAAATTACATCGAATCAAGGCAGGAAGAGCTCTATACGCGAGAGCTGCTATGGCTGTAAGCAGTGCGACGTTTCTTTATATAAGATACGTGGTTGTTTTAATGCATGGCATAGATGAAGGTATAATTGATCAATTTTAGAGGGAAATCCCGCTCTGTGATTGGCTAGAATTAAGCGAAAATCAATGTGCACGGGCCATGCCGACCTGGCCGCAGCTGAACAGACAGGATAACTCTGTGCCACATGCACATGGTCATGCAGCTGAATATTTAGCCGAGCTTCTCCACTATCTTCTCTTCTCTCCTCTCCTCATCTGACTACTATGGTGCTCGAGCCCAATCTCCTATACAGCCGCTCAAATGGAATGAAGGACAAGATTTCGATCAGCAATATGGCTTCTGCCCAGTCTCACCACTATAAGGCGCTTGATCACAATGCGGCTGAGTTTAGGCTTGTTACATTCGCCAGAACAGAGGATGGCGAGATACGAGGTCGGCTCCACGTCTTTCGCATATCGGAATGTCCAGTATATATTGCGATATCGTACACTTGGGGAGAAGACCCGCCACAGTATACGATATATTTAGATGGGCAAAAATTTCAATTGCGGGAAAACATTTACCAAGCACTGCAATCCATTCTTATACTGAGAGCCCGCAACAGACCAAGGGATCCGCCACTGCCGAAAAAGTTACGACCTCATGGACTTTCTCGCAAAGCAGCAGAATGCGAGTACTTCTGGATCGATTCGATCTGTATAGACCAAACTTGTTTTGCTGAGCGGAATCATCAAGTACGTATGATGGGACTGATATTCTCGAATACAGATCTCATGATCTCTTGGCTGGGCCGTGAAAGCGATCGTAGCGTCGATGTCATGCAAGCAATCTGCATTGGGCATGCCACGCCCTCTATTCCATTCGCCATAGGACCGCCACCACTTCCACAGCATTTGAGAGACATGCTCGACATCTTTGCGAGATTGAAATACTGGTCCCGATTATGGATTGTGCAGGAGATCATCCTCGCCAAAGATATTCTTGTGGGATGGGGAAACGTGTTTCTACCTTGGCAAGACATCGTGAATGTCGGTCTCTTCGCTGGCAGTTTCCCAATTCGATTTCAATCATATGCACACAGCCTTCAGGGGACACATGAATACGATGAGAACTGGGTCAAGTTCGTAATGGAGAGAGAACAGAGGAAGCTTCCCCTCAAGGATGCAGGACGATCAGCCGATCTTGTGGGGCGCATGAAACCACCTAATCTTTATGCTCTTATTATACAATTCGCGGGGCAACAGTGCTTCAATCCCAGAGACAAAGTGGTTGGTCTTCTGGGGCTGCTCTCAAACGACGCTGCTCATCTCGCAGATTATGAGAAACCAATAGATGAATACTTCCGAGAGGTATGCAAGTATGCATTTACTACGGCAGGGATAGATGGCGAGTGGGACAAGAGAAATTTTCAATGTCGTCTTGGGGATATGCTTGGGCTTTCTGCGCCTGAGTATTCAGTGCTTGTTTGAAATGAATAATGAAACATTTTGTAACGGCGTGCAAGAGATATAAGGCACGGATAAGTCGGGTACGACGTGATGTCCGGATCTCCTGGTTGATGGCCTATATACGAGGATCTAAAGGATCAGGACCTCACGAAGAGAATTGGATGGTCGGGAAGAACATACTCTTGGAGCATTTCAACTCTTTGCGGCAGATGTACAATTTACTATGAACATACATCTCGGCTTTCAAATGTGATTTGGAGAAGTGCTTCAATAACCGTAAAGAGCCATTCCTAAAGAGGGATCTCATCCTCTCTAAATACAACATAAGATGAAAGGACTGTATACTTAGAGCTATACAAGTCTCTAGGTAGTAAAGAAAGTAAACAAAGATTCCAGAGTCTGCAAACCAATACTTTCTGCTATATTCATTACCAATACACGCCGAATTACTTTATACAACCAGCAATCGCCATCGCCATCGCTTCAATTCCTCTTGTAGCAAATTCCCACAGCTGCGAGGACAATCGCGGGCAATCCCATTCCAAGGCCAACCCCAAGCGCAATCTTCTGGTCTTCTGTGAAGCCTCCTCCACCACTCGAAGGCGTCGTTGATGGAGTCGAGTTCTGAGCAGTTGTCGAGGAAGAAGCTGAAGTGTCAGCAGACGACGGTACAGGCGTGGAAAAAGTCGTACCTGCAGACGTCGTCTTTGAAGTCCCCGCTACCTGCACAACCGTGCTTCCACTACTAGACGCTATCGACGAGGTTACAGTCCCTGACCCAGATCCAGATCCAGCAGCAGCCTCCCACTGCGCGCTCGTCAACGCAATGCTATACCCTCCATTCGACGAACATGCAGTCTGATAAAGACTATATGTACCCGAAATGCTAGTACTTGAACACGCCTTCCCTATACACCCCGCCATAGAAGTCATGAGTGTCGCATTCGAGCACACACATTCGTTATTACTTATATCACAACCCGACTCTGCCGTCAACGGACTCAAACACCCAGTATTCGCACACGCTGGATAAAAATTCCAGAAATTCGCGGACAACCAGGTCTCTAGCGCTCCAGCTGCGGACAGGAATTGAGTCTTGGTCAAGGCGAGGCCGTAGCCTGTTGAAGCGCAGTTCGAGCTGTAAGTGTTGTATGTGCTAGCGACGATCGGGGAGCAGCTTGTCGCGAGACAGGATGCAACTTGTGAGACGAAGCCGGAGGTTGTGCAGACGCAGGAGTTGTCGTTTATTTCGCATGGGTAGCTATTTGTGATGGGGACGAAGCAGTTGGTGATTGCGCAAGTGTCGTAGAAGCCCGATTGCCAGAACGATGTTGGATCTGTTGCTGGTGCGGAGTTTGCGACGCTGAACAAGGCAGCGACGGCAAGGACCTGAGCTGTCGCCCTCATGTTGAAGATTCTGTTGTTGTCGTGAAGGAGGATGGCAACAGAGAGAAGGGCTGAAGGGAGAGGTCACGGTGTTACCTCCGTATTCCAGCCTCAAGCCTCGTGGGTTGCTTTTTTCAGCGTGGCTTTCAGCGTGGCGTCGTGTTATTGCATTTCATTGAACAGGTCTCATACGAAGCGCTCTCAACTGATATATTTTGATCAGATGTCCGTTGCCTCATCTAATCTTGGCAAGGCTTATTTCCACCTCCAATATTCCAATTTTGCTGTCAAAGAACGCGATGTGATCACGTGCAAGGCCTCAGAAAGGGGGTTCACTCGCTTCGTGCAATCTTTCTGTTGGAAAGATCGTCTTACTCAAAGATGAATTCGTGCAGAGCGAAGAATTTTTCAAGTCTGTAAGGTACTTTTGTTTGCCATCAATCTCTATTTCACGGAGAATCTTATCTCTGTCGATCAGGTTTCGAAGGTGTGGACCTCGAAGTCGACATCTTCCGCGTGAATGAAGTTCATAAATAGCGGTGTTCGTTTGGATCTCAATGGATCAAGGTAAAACTATGTTCAGAATGGCCTCTGTGGAGGGGAACAATGTGCGAATGGTCGAAAGACTTCAAGGCGCAGCTTGCATTGAAGCGCTGCAGATTAGCGACCATTGCCATGAAACTTCAGTGAGCATCGTTGGAATACAGTGATCCCCCCACAAGCGAGTCTTCGGTTATTGAATTCTCAACCCCCTGAGCAAGCGACCAAGGAGATTCTTGTCCGAGAGTCCGAGACAGGAATCGAGTTGGGAGAGCCTCAAACCACTCACTACTCGTGGAAGCACTGAACTGACAGCCTTCTTTTACTTATTCCCTCAGGACCCTCACAACAGATTGCATCATGCATGTGCGTTCAAATTGAAAGATAGGCTAAACAAATTTGGCCTTCCGCTTGATAGGGCCAGTCGCGATGCTGGCCACACCCCTCCATTTGGGCTTTGTCTACGTTCAGCTCTAGGCTTGTGGCGTCAATCATGGCAACAAACTTTTCTTGGCAGTTTAAGGTCCTTTGAATCGGTCTAATTTCCCTCCCACGAACTTCAATGGTTCCTAGGCGCTTTTGCCCTTCAAAAGTGCCAAAGTGAGGTTCAATATTTCCACGCTAATCGAAGGACTATTCACAGGAAACTTAGGTGTCAAGCGTCAAGGATTCAAATAACTTTAAAATGCGGGCTTTACTCGTTTGTATCGATAAACCACAAGATGGGGATTTCCAAGACACTTCTTCAGCCTTAATGACACCTTGCTTCAAGATCATTGGTCACGTCCGTTGACTTCGAAGCCTTACATAGAATGGCTTTGTCCATGTTAAAACATACACGAATTGGTGCGATCATAACTGACTGTGATCGTGAACGTAGAGGCTTGCTCATCATAGTGGGGTCTTTTGATATCTAAAGCGGTTGTCTCCCCGAATTAGCATCTCTCTCCTAAAGTGTTACACTTTTTTTCGTTATGTCGCCCTCGAAGAGTTTGTCGATTAAACTTCTGTCTGCTTTTGGTGGCTTGTGATGTTGCCTCTGCCCTGCGTATGTACCCCCTGATCCTTTCAATCAGCATCAATGCTAATCTTGAGTCATTATATAGATGAAAGATGGGCTAAGTTCACCCCCCTGACCTGGGCCACCCTTTTACACCAAAAACGCCGATTTTTAACCTTTATTATTTCCACGAACAATTAATAAAATTACTTAAAAATTAATATATGATATATTTTAAACTTAAAACATGATCACAAAATTTCGCTTTTTTGATTAAACTTTTTTAAACTTTTTAATTAAGTCTCGAAAATCGAAAAATAATTTCCTATATAATTTATATACAAATTTCAAAATTTTAAATATTTCTAATAACTTCTTTAATTATCGTTATATTATAATAAAAATTTATATTTATATTTATTATATTAGTATATTAATAGCGGCTAAATATTTAAGGTTTTTTATTAATAATAATAAAAACTCCTATATAAAATTTTTATATGGGATTTTTTTAATATTTAATAAAAACTAAACTAATTAGTAACTTTTTATATAACTCTATAATTCGAATCTTTATATAATAGAATATAATTTTTATTAAAAAAATCTTTTACTAGTAATTATTACAAAAAGTTATTAAAATTTAAAAAAGTATAAAATTAGTATACAATTTTTTCCAAGTTTAATTAAAAAATATTACGTAATTTAAATTTAAAAAAGATTTAGTAACTTTTGTAGTTTGTATATAAAAAATACAATTCTTTAATTTTAAGTATTTATAATAATTATTCGTGGAGATAATAAAGGCTAAAAATCGGTGTTTTTGGTGTAAAAGGTGGCCCAAGGTCAGGGGGGTGAACTTAATGGTTCTTTACCTAATACCACGTCGTATCGCTCAAGTGAAGGAACGACTCAGATCCCGAGCTCAATCACTTCCAAACCTACGGTGATCCACGCACCGACTACGAACATCAGTCCCTGAGATCGGCACAATACCCCTGCCAGCTGCTACTGGTGGTGGATCGTCTCCGTCTCAAGCAGCAACCTCAACCTCACCCGGAGCCACTCAGATTCCTCTCCAACTATCTGGCGGATTAACTCAGCCTCAGCCTATATCTTCAGCGGTTCCCAGCTAGGCGGGAAACGCAGTCCCCCTTCCACCTTCAATTATCGTCAACGTGCAGACCATCACCGCCAATCCTCAGGGATCCTTCGTGACTGGTACCGCGACTGCTTCTCTCAATGCAGACGGTAATTCAGTAATTGGAGGCCAGACAATTACAGGGGGGGCTCAAGCTGCCACCGTTTCTGGAGAAGTAATATATCTTGCTGCCGGTGCAACAAAAGTCATTTATGGAAGCACTTCAATTACAAGATTGGGGAATATCATCTTAAGCTTTCTAGGCGGAGGTCCGACTACCCACGACCGACACAGCGACAGGGACAAGTGCCATGCCAGTGCAATTTACGGGCGAAGCTACGAGGAGAGAGGAGTGGCTGCTGACAAAGGCCGTCGTTGTAGGTTTTGCTTTATCAATTGGGATGGTGCTATTGTGAAGACTAGGCGAGTTGAAAAATGTGTAATGGACATTGGGTGATGAATAATGCAATTATGGGACACGATAAAGAATGCTAGCTAACTTCAAACCCTGAAGTTCCAGCAGGCCTCCCTATGAATTTAGCGATCGAAGTCATGGGGTTCATTCATTCTCTTCAGCGCTGGATCGCTAAATCTCCAGCACGTCATCCACTTGTTCCAGGCCTTCAGTACCCCGCACCTACCCCGCATTTCGATATTCAAAAACATAAAGTTCATCAACAATAGATTCTTTGCGAAACCGACAATGCTACTGAATCTCCTACTAGTATTCATATATTTGATTTAAATCACTTTCAGTTTGAATTATAACTTGATATGATTTCGAACGTGAAGGCGAAGTCAAATGTCATGCTCAAAGCTCGCTAAGCTTAAGCGCTCACTTGCAATACACAGCCCCTGAGTAAGCATTCGGGGGCATGTTCGTCCGGGGTAGGCAACGACTTGGGTGGCATGGTGGCAAATGCAGTCGGTGGTTGGCTGGTATACTCTTTACGATCATTCGAAAATGCTTGTCCTGACCCGATGAGTGGCCGCGTCACTGAACGAGACTCATCGCATCTGGTTATAAGGTGATGGTGAGCAGACGATCCATTCTTGGCTGTGTACAACATCTGCTGAAATCATCATCCTCAAGCTCCTTGGCATTTTTGTACATCCGCTAAGAGGCGGTACACGGAATGAAATATATCGTGTTGAATGCTGTTGAATGCGAAGTTCCTTGCTCCGTGGAAAAGATGACAGAGATCGCGATGGTACTCCAAGGCATATATATCCTAAAGTTGGGACCCGCCATCAGTTCACACTCGTTCAGTCTATAGAATCAACCCCTGAGGTTCTAGCACAATGTGTAAATTTCTTCTTGCGAAATTTTCGTTTCTCCTCACTCTCAACCCTCACCTTCTCGAGCCTGACAACGGCAGCCCTATGTCCACCAGATGGACCTCTATTGCCTCGTCCAACAACCCTCTCTACCTCAGACGCACTCAAAAACGCAACCTCGTTCCTTAAATCCACCTTCGATGCTGCAGTGGCAGGAGACCTCGCTGTCTCCTGGACTGTACTCAACATCTAATTCTCCATTGCTCTCGTCTCCATCGATACCCACCACCCCTCAGCTACTCTTTGGGAATACCATCACCTTGCCACTGGCAACATGAATGGAACGAGACATGTTGATGGGGATAGCCAGTATCTGATTGGATCTATTTCGAAAGTGTTCACGGATTTGCTTCTCTTGAAGACGGGATTGAATCTTGAGGATCCAGTTACGAAGTACTTGCCTGAATTGAAGAGCCATGATAGTCCAATCAGGTGGGAGGACATCACGTTGGGAGCATTGGGAGATCATCTTTCGGGAATGCCGCCAACTTGTAAGTTTCAATCACTCGCTCTTACTATGCCGAAACTTGCGCTTGGATTATCACCAAGGCTGACGAGACTCGCAGTTGGCTATCCAGAGATCTACTACCTGATTCCGCTCTTTGAATCTCATGGCTTCCCACACCTTCCAGACTCTGCATTTCTAAACTGTGGAATCATAGGACTGAATCCTGGCTGCACTAAACAGCGTTAATCCTCCCTTCCATATCCCTTCACATATCGCTAACTCGAAACTAGAGCTTCTTGAAAACTTCAAAAGTTCGCATCCTCTAGCCGCACCAAACTTGAGACCAGTGTATTCATCTCTTGCTTTCACGATACTTTCGTATGCAATGGAGGTGGCAACTGGGAAGAATTATTCGCAGCTGTTGAATGAGGAGATTTTGATTCCATTGAACATGACGAATACAGGCGTTTCTCCAGGAGTGGATGGAAAAGCAGTCATCCCACCTGGTGATAACAGTTGGGGTGCTGACTATAGCGACAATGCTCCGTAAGTGAAGCTTACTCAATGTCCCTCCCCACTTCGAACAAAGAATCAAGACTAACTCCCTCCAGCGGCGGCGGTCTCTACTCCAGCGCCCGCGACATCTCTTCCCTTATTGTTGATCTCATCTCACCTGATCCGAAACTCCTCACCCGTGCTCAAATTCATGCCTGGCTCAAGCCTCTATCCACAACCACCCAACTCACCACTCTAGTGGGTCGTCCCTAGGAGATCTTCCGTACCCAAAATCCAACGCTTGAACATCCACATACAATCGACATCTACACAAAAGGCGGTGCAGCCTACGGTTATGAAGCCACTATGGGTGTGATCGATCAGTATGGAATTGGGTATGTGGTTTTGACAGCTGGCGCCAGAGGGACAGAGGCTCAGATGCCCCTAGCGCGGGCATTACTGCGGACTGTAATACCTATTGTGGAAGATGAGACGAGAAAAGCTGCTGAAGTCTACGTTGGGTCTTATACTGGTGGATTGGGAGAGATGGTGGTGGGAATTGATGATGGACCTGGATTGCAGTTGAAGAATCTGAGTCTGAATGGGACTGATATGTTGGATGCCATCAAGACTTTCTATAACTCTCAACCTGTAAGCTTGGGGAAATTGTCGGATGAGATGAGACTTTACCCTACCGATGTCTGGAAAGAAGTTGAAGTTGAAGGGAAGAAGATGATTGAAGAGGATTGGAGATTGCAATATGATACTTTGGATGAGGGGTACGAGTCTGAGTTGCCGAGTTGGGACGAGAAGCCAAGTCAGTGTGTGGCGTGGTGGACAGGAGACGCGTTGTATTATGGTGGTGAGTCGCTTGATCGGTTTGTGTTTATGAGGGATGGGTATGGTGGAAAGGTGGTGGAGGCAAGAGTGCCGAGTCTGAGGATGAATCTCACTATGCATGGGTGAAGAATGTATGATAGAGAGTGTCACATTAAGGTCTCACATATCACCGGCTCCCCTGGAGTTGTTCCTCCTCGCTTGATCCCTCGCCCAAGTAATCGGATCCCTCCATCTCGGCAAGCTCACTTCTGTCATAGCCCGCGAGTCTCTCGCTGCAACCGTTCTTGGCGGCTCCCACATTCCATCATTAACCTCAATGTCGACTCCATCTCTCTCAGCAGCTGCCCTAGCCATCGCTTTCTCATCCAATCTTTGAAATTTGCCAGGTCCCCATGCCCTCCCAGGTTGCTTGATTGAGCCTAAGCCGCTACCCAGCTGCATCTCTCGTTCGCCGAGAATATCAGTGCGAACCCTTTGTAACCGCTCCTGTCGGTCAACAGCGTCATTGCCAGGTCCGTTCCGGTCCCCCACTTGGTTGGGTGACATGGTGATTGGCGGGACGAATTGGGCCATAGTGGTACGTGAATGGTCATCTGAGCTCGAGGTGCTACTAGTTCCCCAAATGGATCGTGCAGCATAAGCCCTGGCTTCCTGTTGATTTACTGTAGGTTTTGGCCCCTTCGGTCTGAAGAACCTGCGTCGAACGAAGAATGCCACAGCGAGGATGGCAAATATGCCAGCTGGTGATCGTTAGGTATGTGAAACCGAAGGAGGAAAAGTGCGACTTACCAAATGCTCCTACTACTCCAAAAATGATGGCAGTTGAATTGTTTGACCCAGATTGGTTAGAGGATTGTTTGGAAGAGATCCCAGATCCAGCCGTCTGGGCTGCGGCACTGGAAGAGGATGTCGAGGTTGTCTGAATTGAACTTGAAAATGAGGAAGACGTGACAGCTGGCGGCGTTGTCACAGCCAGAGGGGTCGAGAAAGGTGGGAAAGTAGTCGCGACAGAAGAAGAAGCTTTAGAAGAGGCTGGTAGAGACGTCGTAGCTGGGGGTGTTGTCGAAGTGGGGTGTGACGCCTGCAACTGTCAGTTCAATTCAAAATAGAATAAAATGTTGACTTACTAAGGGAGTAGTAACAAGAATTGATGCCTTGACGGTAGTCGAGGTCTGTGAGGCTACGTTCGTCGTAGTAATTGCTTGAACTGATGACGCAGAAGAAGTCGACAGCGTTATTTGGGTTACCTGAGATGCTGTCGAGGTCTGAATTTGACTGAACTTCGTGCTACTCTCATCCTCTGAGGGACTATCATCCCCCTCGGAAGGAGTCTCGTCTCCAACTGCTGCCGACTTGGGCTTGTCGTCGTCTCGTCTTTGATGTTTTCGACGGCGAAGTCCACCCTGTGCACGTCGTTCCCTTTGGCGACGACGGAACTCAGCCCTCGCCTCCATAGCTTCTTGAACAGACATTTGGATTATATGATTGAAGACTCAGAAGTGCAGCCTCTCAAATGATTTTCAAGTGAGCAGAAAGGAGATCCCACCCTTCTGCCAGCAGATTCTCAATGCCAAGAAAATGAAATAAGAATACAGCGAGCCTGCGCGACGAAAAGAATATCAAAAGAGGTCGACGAAAGAAAAGACACGAGGGACATTTCAGTGCCATGGAGCCTGAGTAAGTTCATACTTAAGAGCCCAGCCTCATGGCGCTTCGGTACGCACAGCCGGAGACACTTGGCGAATGATTGGCAGGTCTGCAGTTCTTGAGGCTGGGGATGAAACTGATATCTAGATGGTAGACCAACAGCATCTACGTGTTGTACCTGTGGATCATCAACTTGTGGGGTAGACGCCTTTTTGGGGTGGTGGAAGTTGAAGATCGGCAACTTTTAGGGGTTGTGCCAAGCGAGCTTCGCTTGGCCCTTGTTTCGGCGCCCGGACGACAAGACCTTCCATGACACTGCCTAGAAACTTGGCTGTTACGACTGAACAGCAAATTCCAGTGAGCGCTGAGCGTGTCGGAGAAAGAACTTCTCATTACGCAGCAGTGAGGCAACAATTGGCGGAGGAAAGCCTTTGACAGGACGAACGAGAAACTCTAACTTGTCTGAATTTTTTCTTATATTCCCAAGCTATACATATATCATCTCATGGAATAATAATAACGAAGAGAATATTGCTCCAGCGCCCCAAGATGTTTGAGCTGCAGAGAAATCTGATCGATTGCAGGTTTATTCTTCTAACACAATGCAACATCTGGGTTGGACAAATGGAAATATGAGTTTTTTTCTGTGACATGCATCGCCGTCTGCTGATCAACCTCGACAGAAACTCGAGCCTGCCAAAAACTCCCGAGTAGATCAGCTCTCCAGATCACTGACACATTACAAGAAGTCCGCCCGCCAATGACGGAGCCTCGTCCATTTGTTTCGATGTTTGGAAGCATGGATGAGATCTGAGGAGATCAAGACTAGCCGAAGGTGAGGCTTGACAGTGCAGATCCTCCGCCGAGAATAGAAGGAAGGCACGCGACAGCGATGCGCTGGATATGTGCGCGAAACATGCACTGATCCACCAAGCAAAGTCTTGGTACGGAGACGCCAACCGAAGCTGCGATCTTGGCTGCATAGGTGTGACAGTTGAAAATCCAGATGACCAATATTGAAGAAGGAATGGATAGGAAAATTTCAGATACTGCGGATGTATCCGAGCAAGCTTGACCAGTCTGGTACTTTAGCTGTTGAAGACTGAGGTTTCGATGGATTTTGAAGCACACGTTGCGGTGGTACTGGAAGCTGTCTTCAGCACATATTTCCGAATGCTTTGCTTTCGAGTGATACAACAGCCTGTAATTCACCACCACCGAGTCGCCGTACCTCCCAGAGCGAGGGATATCTGAGTGCAATCGTGAATCCTTTCCCAGAAGTCAGAAGACGCGTGGCTCACCTCGCTACCCCTTTTGAATCAGACAGAGCAAAGGAGAACAGTCCTGGTGAATCAGAGATCTAGGCAGACTTCAACGTATTGTGCGACTCCGAGAAGCCAATTTGAATCTAGATGCAAGTCTTCAAGACTTCAAAACAAGTATAGGGATAATATTTTACTGTTCGATTGAGCGACAATTATGCCTCGATCGCACGTTGGCGCACCTGCATATTCACACACTAAGGCTCAAATCAGTGGGCGAGGGATGCTCTCCTAAATGAACAATGCTTCTGCCGAGTTTTAATTGCTGCTTGCATGTCTTCCAATTGAATCTCCTATTTGTTCTTGCCGGATTCGCCTTCTTAATACTGAGCTTTGCGCAAGCTCACAGCCTAACAGAGCACCGTAAAAATTATATGAGCTCTGGGTGTTGTTTGGTTGTGATCAAGGTCCCTTTAAAGCAAATGTGACTGAGAATCCGGGCTGCGCAGCTACCTATACTTGAGGGATAGCAAAGCCATGTTTGAAAATACTCTTCAGGTTTGACAGTGGAATGCCATGAAACATAAGTCTTGACTCCGAATTTTTAGCTGCGAACGCTTTATGAAGCTCTGGCGTTGGTCTTGTGACGATTAATTGTGGAAAATCATCTGGAATACTAGTAATTTTCATCGACCTAGTTGCTTCTTTGAGATGCTCTGCACAAATTTTTAGCGCCCATTGCAGGCACTGGCGCTATTCCAGGTAAGGTTAAGTTGATTGTTGGGGGTCTGGGAATTGCTATGTATCCCGAGCCTAGAACCACTGCGTGAGGGACGTTCCTACCGCTATATGATTTGCCTAGTGTGTAAACCTCTCAAATAGGTTTGTAGAGTATAAATCAAAGACGTCTCGTAGATTTGGAGGTGATATTCATGGGTCCGGCAATCTGGTGTTTGTAGGCTGGACTGTGAATATTCTTGAAGTTTCAAAAGTGTGAATGAACAAGATCAGCAAAACCTTCAAGAAGGGCGTGAACGACAAGGTTCAGGTGCTGAGACGTCCTGAATTACTAGCAGGTACCTGATTCACGAGGGAGGATTCTCGACCGTCAGAGGACAGGTCCAAATTGAGACTTTCCAAGTGTACGAAGGTAGAATTGGTGCGTATACGGACCGTTCTTGGATATTGTGACATTAAAAGATGGTAATGTCCTGCTTCTCAAGTGTTGAAAAATAGGCGTTGAAGCGGACGGGAGGCCGCTGCGGATCCCGAGACTGGAAGTACCCTATCCTGCGATACCGTGACTCTTCACAACGAGTAAGAATGAGCCCAACAGGAGAGTTGTTGTAGCAGGTTCCCAGAAGCAGGTACCAAACAGTTGGTAGTCCGAAAGGATTGCCATTCACCACGCGCCTCGAATCAATACTCAAATGTATCGCACTGGTCTTCGAATTCTGGTCAAGGGTGACTTCGAGAGTGTCCGGTTGTCGCGGATTCGAGGTACCAATCAAAGCATTCTCATGTATGATTCCAAGTTCCTTGCGAACCTGTTCCACGAGACTGCTTTGAAGTGCAAGAGGATGAGGACCTTCCACGACCCTCGCTGAGAGGGTGAGTTGGCCCAGGTTGACGTCTCCGAATGGTGAGTTGATGTGCTTGACGTGTATTGAGCAACTTCGAAATTCGGTATCAGGTGTCACAGCGAGTATCGGGCACGGATAAGGTACTCTGTAGCGAGCGCCAAACTTGACGCCTCCATCAACAGATGCCCACGACCATGATGGTGCGCTGCAGAGCCCAGAAATTGGACCCTTGGAGACAGCATTGCCCTCGTCCTGTCTCCAGCCTAACTGTTTGATGATATCCTCCTGCCACAATTCCGCGAGATATGTGTCTCCGGACCGGTCATGAAGTTCGGAAGCTGTACCCGCAATTGCTAACAGTCGATCTCTTTGATCCGTCAGAAATCGATGACTGTAGTCTTCAATCATCTCAGTCCACAGCTGAAACTCGATTTGCCCTTTGGTGATGGCCGATCGTCTGAGAATGGCTGGCCGTGAGGCTTTGGAGCGAGGTTTGTATTGAACAAAGTTGTGGAGAATTGGAACAGTTCTGTCAGTGTCCAAGCAATGCCACGTGACTCCTTTCGAGCCGTACTGGAGAATGCGTTCGGACAGGACTTGTTCCTGGAAAGCCCAACCTCGCCGTGAGAGCGGCTCTGCCGAGTGATCATGTTCTGGTTCGCGGTTGTACCATACCTTGCAGGAGATTATCTCTGTCGGACAACCCTTACCAGGGCCGTTCGCTTGCGAAGTCAAGCCTGTGGAAAGTTGCGCGATTTTCGGTGACCTCTGTGGCCGAAGAAATCCATAGGTGGCGCTTGAAGAATTGGCTGCAGAAATCGTGATTGTGGCATTCTTGTAGATTCTGCCCATCCTTTCGATTTCATGAAGCTTATCCGAGGTCGCATCTTGGATGATGCACAACGCATCAATCCAAAGATACTGAATGTGCAAGCCTCGAGCGACTTCCACGGCATCTTTGATCGACTGTGAACATGCCTGGAGAGGTATCGCTTTCATGTGAGCATGTAAGGCAATTTTTGTCGTCGTGATAGTTTGGGGTCCTCCCCAGCAATAGCTTAAGGCTGCATAATGGCCACGCTCGCCATCCCCACTGGAATGCAATCGGATGCATGGCCCTGAATCGTTCCAGAACTCTCGTACGTCAAGAACCCTAGTTGGTAGCAATGGAAGAGTAGTGATGCGACAGCGTTGATGTTTTAATACGCATGTGTCGAGACATGCCTTTCCGGCTTCAAGAGCGATGGTGCTTGCGATGTTCGCCACTCGTCTCTGGCTGATGACCGGTCGTGTGGGGTTCTGCTTTGATTAGTCAATTCCAAGTTTTGAAATTAGCTCAGAGAAGCTGTCGGTGCTTACTATTTCTTGAAGTGTAGACTGTGAACTGAATAATGTCGTCAACTCGTCTCAGAATCTTGAGTAGGTCGGGTGGACTCTCGCACTGCCGAAGAATAAGTTCTGGACCTTCCCATTTTGTCATTCCAGTCGACGACGTGAGTCGATTCTTAACGTATCCTTGATCGATAATGACCGAGTCAGACGTGACCGTGAAGCGGAGAATCCCTCTGTATCCTTGTGGCTGTGCCAAGAGAGTCTTCTTTGACAGGTCGGAGAGTAGATACTGGGAGTCTGATCCTCGATAGACAACCTCTCGGCTACCGCAAAGTTGACACGCTCGCGACTTCTTCGTGCACCAAACTCGTGTTCTTCCTCTTTGGGCTGCTCTCAATCCGTCCGCAATATTGTCGCGGCCAATGTGAATTGAACGAAATCTAGAAACTAACTTCGCGGCGAGAGTATAAGGATCAGTTGTCAACCACCAACATTGACCGCAGAGCTCGAGGGTTGATGCGGAGTCGGCCATAATCTTCCACGACAAGTGGGACTCTGATAGTGAACCTTTTTGGTGTATCTCCAAGAAGGCAATGCCCACTGGAGCGAAGCAAGAGGTCACTTCTTTTGATCTTCGTAAACACCCCAAATGAGTCAGGTCGTAAAAAGGAAGTAGCGGTGAGCCCTAACCGAACATGAGGCTCTGTCATCCAACTCTTTGGAAAGCTATAACGATCACGTGGAACTTCATAAGAAGACTTCCTTCTCAAACATAAATACTACATTACCTCTATTTTATCCCATCAACTCAACCTACAGTTCTCAAATAACATCACTAACCTCCACCCCCGCAAAATTCGTCCCATCATACTTCCCCACCTCATCAACACCCACCCTAAAACTCTCCGGCGGCCCCAAATAACTATACCTCACACCCCCAAGATCAATTATAATCTTCTGCACCACCAATCCCGGCTCCACCGCCCAAATCTTCAACGTATGCAGCCCCTTCTTCGTCAAATTGTGCTTTGTGGTTGTCGTGTTTCCAGAAGCTGTAAGACCCCAAACAGCATCAGAGACAGCGCCGCCCCAGCCAGCGGGCATGTTTCCTCCTGTCCAGTTTCCGATCGGTTGGATTATTTGGGGTGTTTCGGCATCGATGGCGATGCCGTATTTCAGGGGGTGTGCGGATCCTTGTTGGTTGAGAGAGGGGGAGAGAAGGAGGGTTATGTTGGCATTTGAGACGTTGGAGAAGGTGTAGATATCGTACTCCAATATTGGTCCAGTACCAGCAGGCTGGCTCGGAGCAGTGACAGGCGTTAGTGTTACACCGGAGAGAGTGCGACCGTAGGAGGGAAGAGTCATGTACGAAACTCCGTTCACGGCTGTGTTTCGGCTTGTGTGTTCGGCTTCAATGGAGATATGTTTATCAGACTCAACGAAGCCCGAGAAATTCGCTGGTACGGCAAGATTGCTCACCGGCACAACGACGGTGGGATGAGGATAGTTTCCCCAAGCTGAACCGCAGGAAGAAGTTATGTTGATCGTCACCATAGTCGTGTTTGGTGCTGCTGGCGCTTTGCTCCAATCGATGGAGACGTAAGCTCGGGTATCCGTACCATTATCGCCGCCTGTGAAGCCGGTTGAGGGGCTGACGAGCACGTATGGGGCTCCCGACGAGAGGGTCCATTGACAGCCAGCTAGACCGCGAGAGAAGACGTCGATCCAGCGGGTCTTGGGACCGTAGGGGTCCATGGGTGGGAGGGTGAGGCTGTTGCCTGAGTTGGCGTGGTAGAAGTCGTCTCCGGATACAGTAGCGTTTGAAGCTTCAACTCCGATGCCGATGTTGCCAGCGAGTGATGTCTCCAGGTTTTGAACGAAAGCCAAAGGAGGTGCTGTGTTTCGCATGGGTTGTTGCCAGTAATTTTGGTATCCAAGGTGGGTTTCTGGTGACGTTAATCTCCATCCTGACCAATGATGCAGGTACTTACGATCAAGAATATGATTCCACTTCCCGTCCAGCAAATCGTGGTATCGTTGTGTCAAAACATGATCCTCCTTGAACCAATCCAAAACATCCATCGCGACTCCATTAGCGCTGCTTCTCTTCTGCTGGACATACAAAGCATTCTTTGCTGCTCCAATATAAATCTGCTGAATTACTTGTCCACCAAGTACAGGCTGCAGAATCATCTCGTAAAAAGCAGCTTGGTATTCCTCATCCAGATCATCGTACACATCCTGAGCGTCAGAAGCTAGCTGCTTCCATTGTGCGAGGAGAGCATCTGCTTCGTTGTAGTTGATTACACTGTAGAAGCTGGGATCAAGAAGCTCATACTTTCGCCTCGCGGCATACATACCATAACGATCCAGGATGGAAACGATGGCCGAGGCATGATCAGCGTCGAATTCTCGGGTTGCCCAGAGGTTCAACCAGGTCGGAACACTGCCGTATCCCCATGCTGCAGTATCGTAGGCGAGATCGAGGAAATGGTTGATGGGAATCTCGAGAGGTTTGAGATCACCAACGTTGAGAATCCAGATCTGATTCGCTTGGCGTGCTGAAGCGAGTTGCATCTGCTCGACCGTCTTCGAGAGCTGGATGGTGTTAATCCACTTGTAATCTCTTGGATCTCCAACATAATCGACATGATAGTAAACACCTTCTCCTCGTCAGCATTTCCAATCTAGTTGTCTGATTTCTTGAGACAACTCACCAGCACCACCACTCCTCGCCGTCTCATTACCCACCGGCAACCTCCTAATATTCCCCCAATTATCATCCGTCCAAAGCAACGTAACATCATCTGGCACCGTCAATCCCCCATTCTCATAGTACCCCTGCACCTCCTTATACAAACACCACATTTGCGGAATATCACTAACACTCGTTCCATTAAACACTTCCGTCAAAATACTTCTCTGAGCCTTGATCGCGTTTTCCAGAACGATGATTGCTTGCTCATCGGATAAGCCGATGGAGGTGTCGCCGCTACCACGCATGGCCATGGTGAAGAGAGAGCTGGCGGCGTAGGGCTGAGCTCGTTGAGCCCCGTAGCGGAAGAAGGGAATTATGGAGGCGTTGTTGGAGTTGAATGCCCATTGGCCGTTGCCGCCGTATTGGGTGCCGAAGGTGTTCCATTCGTTGGTTGCGCGCATCATTGGTTCTTCTCTCCATCAGTCTCAAATCCTCCTCACTGCGGAAAAGGAAGGAGGATAGCTTACCAGTATGACTCGTGCCCATCACAATCCCATAAGCATCAGCAAGCGGCTGATTCGCACTATCATCTACATTAAACATACTCCCCCACATCGCCGGCCAGAAATAATTCGCCCTCAATCTAAGCAACAACTCAAACACATGAGGGTAAAAATAATGATTATACCCCGCTCCGTATTTTCCCGGAGCATAATTCGAACTATCCTAGATGTCAGCTATCTCCCCTTTCCTTCCTATGGCTGCTTGGGGAAACTCACTTGATCCAATTCGTCAGCGCCGGCTGCTCATCATTAATAAAAATCCCCCTATACTTCACACTCGGACTCTTCTGCACCTTCGTGACCCCATTCGCATAAACAGCATCACTCGTCTTAGGCGGAACATCCGCCCACCAATACCAAGGACTGATACCAATCTGCTCACTAACATCATAGAGTCCAAAAATCGTACCTCTCATGTCGGAGCCAGCGATCACCATCGCTTTGTCAACTCCGGGAATGGGGGAATCGATTACTTGGGAGATGAAGGATTCCCATTTTCCGGTGATGGCCGAGGCGTTGAGTTTTCCGGAGGAGATTATGGAGTTGATGATGTCTGATTTGCCGATTGTGCCGGCGATGATGACGGTTTTGATGGCTTTGGACTCGGATTGAGCCTGGAGAGTTGGGCCTGTGAAGTTTTGTGCTGGGCCGACGGTGTACTGGGGACTGTCAGCTGCTGTAGCAAGTACAAGAGAGGGCATTTACGTTAATGTTGTTCGTCACGGGGTTGAAGACGTAGTACGCAGTTGCGGCGCTCCCTTGACTCTTCGTCACATTATGATCCGAACTTTTGGGTCCTTTGCCCTCGGCCCAGCTACCGCCAGGATAACTCCCATCAGCTTCAGGAGGAGATGACCACGTTGAGCCCCTAGGATTCAGATCCCTCTTCGTTGGAGAGGTTTGCCAGTTCCCCAGTGTGAGGTTCTTGCCTGTGACCTTCCCAAAATCTCCTGCTAGATCCTCTGCTGCACGAAGGGCACCAAACCAATCATTCGCACTCAACAGAATTTGTCCAGCTTGACCTTGACCAGCGAGCAAGAGAAGACCTGGAGCCGAAGTCGTAGTAACAGTCGCATTCTGACCCAGTGCTCTCACACTCTCACAGAACGCCGCAACAGCGACGAAAACAGAAAGCGTCCTCATCGTGACTTCACGAGTGACAAATAGCGAGAGGGATGAACAAACAAAACATGCGAAAACGCTTAATTATGAAGACATAGCGAAGACCCGCTACGGCCAAGCTGGATAAAATGAAAAGAACGAACTATCCTTACCCATCGCGAAGGTACAATTGCGGGCCCCTAATGACCATGGAGCCGACGGTCCCCTTCCCGATTCTGTTCGCTGAGAGACTTAGGATCGGCCGGTTCAACGGATGCAAACATACGAGAGAACTAAATTTTCATGTAATAGAGAACCCGTACCTTGCATTTCATTAATCTGCACCGCAATTACCAGTTGTTGGAAATGGTTCAATTCCAAGGATGCGTTCATCCTTGCCCAAGGATCTTGGATGAGGGGTGATTGCGGAGTCGGCAAAATTATTTTGCGGGGTAGATTGAGTCTGAATGCATTTAGCCTGAACACAACGTTGCGTCGCCAAAGTATAATTTGATTATGCTTTCCGCAGCTCGTGATGCCATTCAGGAACTAAAGAGTCAGTAGTAATTGCACCAATTGAGGGTTTCGGAATCGCTGCCTAAATGGAAGGATATATTCACGTGACAACGTTGGAACTAACTTTGGCGGGGACCCCAACTTGACCGCTCTGTTGGAACATGAAGTAGTAAAGGAAGAATGCAAGTGTCGAGAGATGCTGATTTACCCAGGAGATTCCCAGGAGATCCGAAGGAGTGGAAGCGAGATTCAATCGGGGTCAAAGCAAATATGAGAAGGGTCTTGATTCGGGAGAAGTACACAATGTGGGAATCGCCAACCTTCTGGTACTTACAAAGGCTGCACGTCCCATCTCATCTTTCCATGTGCAGCAATCCAAAACCCTCCACTATCATAGCATCGTTTTCCCCCACGCCTGCTGAACTTACCAGATGCAGGATGCAAAACTCCCTAAGTAACGCTGAACAATACTGAATCTAAGTGGGATCTTGCCAACTTAGCTGCTCTTCCACCATCCATTCTCGAAATCTCTCTCGTTTGGCGAAGTTGCTTTTGAGTCGTGATGAAATCGCTGATGGGAGTGAATATGTACGTAATCGAAAACGGCCCAAGAAAAGAGATGAATGAAAGTCGATAAACCTGCCGAGGAACCGAAACTCCAAACTTTTTATGCATCGACTGTACCGGCAACACCTGGTAATGTAGTGGTATCGACGAGTGCTGTTTCAGTCTTTCCATCTGGGACAAATGCGTACCTTGGCATTTTGGCCATTCTCTCCTCTGGACTAAATTCGGCATCGGAATAAATCATCTTGGTCGCCTTTTCCTTCTTCGATTTCTTCTCTGCTTGTTCGAGTTTCTCGGGTGTGTCTGTCTTTTCGACTTCGGTCTTTACTGCATCGGGGGCGGGCGTAGGTGTGGCAGATGCTTCCGTTGCTTGCGCAGGGGCTAGCGTAGGCTCTCCTTTCTTCGGGGGTTTGATACCTGCCTCGGCCATCCTGATAATCTCGTCAATGTCATCAGCCTCTCTAGCGGCACCTGAAACCAGGTCATCCACCGAAGAGGCATTAGTCGAGTAATCTCCATAACCTTGGGTATGAGGAGGATAAGCTGATGACATAGCTGAGTTCTGATTTTGTCCATTCCATCCATTGCTCTGCCATCCACCTTGTGGAGGACCTTGATGCATTTGTTGCATTTGATGGGGTGCGACCGCGGGAGCACCGAACGACGGTCGCTGGGGTAGTCCAGGCGCTGCTGGCAGACTTGGCGGACGATTTGGAAGTCCGCCGTGTTGCGGAGGAGTATGTGAGGGTGGTCCTTGATAGCCACTGAAGCCACCCGGCGAGCCAGCTCTAAATTGACCCTGTTGGAAACCTTGTTGAAACCCGCCAGGAGGGAACGACTGTCCCGGTTGGTATTGTGGAGGAGGGAACGAAGAACCTGGTGGGCCTGAAAATGGAGGTTGATATGGTGGCTGGTACTGTCCTTGAGCGAATGAACCGTAACCAGCGACGGTGTCTTGTTGCGCGCCGTAGCCGTTTTGTGCGGGAGGGTAAGGTGAAGCATTCTGCGGATCTATTAGACACTGGTGGAAGCTCGATGTTAGGAGGGAACTCACAAATGAAGCAGGGCTCTGTCCAAGAGGGCTATTTTGACCACCAGGCGTATTATCGCCACTGCTACCGCCAGCTGCTTGCTCTGCCTTTCGTGCTTTGTGTTCCGCCAAACGCTTCTTCAACTCTGCTGGTGACTCGAATTTGGGCTTCTTCGATTGTCCGCCGACTTGGCCACCAGGTCCAGGATTGCCGGTCGCACGTTGGCGGTCTGCTTCTTGCTGGTAGAAACCTGTGATGATGCGCTGATTATGTGCTTGAGCAACATCTTCCGGGATACCTTCCATACCAAAGATTTCCACCTCAAGCCCTTGTCTATTCGGTAGAGAGTTGTCAACACTCGTGAGGGTCTCTTTGTGGACTTGATTCATATGGACGGAGAGTCCTGCGCCGAGTCAGCCATGGACACCACCAGAAGAGGGAGATGACTTACCTCCTGCAGTGTTCAGTCTGCGACCACATCTTTCGCATTTAAAGTGTTTAGCCTTTTGATGGGAGATGAGAATTTTAAGGTCATCGAAATCACGCTCACCTGTGACACGTTAGCAACTTCACGATCGGGAAAGGACACTGGCAAACGTACAGTAGTAGCACCAAGGACGAGCGAGAAGTTCCTCGACGTCTGGGTGATTGCGCTTCTTCTTGCCGACCATTCTGACGATGTGCAATGCGCTGTGATAGCGAGTGTAGATAATTGTTGATGATCTTCGAGAAGAAGAAATTGAGCAGGCTTGAGGAGGATCGACTCCCGATAGGCGCTAGACAAGGTGGGACTAGCGGTGAAACCTTATTTGGGACCAATTTTGTCTCGAAAATTTCTCGAACTCGACGCAAGTCTTTCAAACAAAACTATCTTCGACCACAACCAGGAGACTGTGATGATGAGTCTCTTCTACGTGCATTGAGAGAGACAGAGACGAGGATAAGTATTATTTTCTATTCACGATGCCAATCGCAGCACTTTGATCAGTCACTCAGCCTTCGTGGCACCATATGAGACCTTCCTCGGAAGGCCTTTCGACATCTTCGCGTCTTGTGTCGAGGTCGGATGGAGATTGAAAAGAGATATTGTCTTTCGAGGCTTTGTCTCCCCAGAGGGATGTTGCAAGACCAACAGGACCATCATAGTCCATGCTCCTTCTCTTCACGAGACTTCTACTGGAGTGTGGCTCCTAGAGTACCTACATAAGATCTTACCATACCACCTTCCTAAATAACATCGAATGTATCTCCATGCAAGCTTCTCTTCTTCGAGACCTTCCTCTCACATCGTCGACCCCCACGCGGGATCTGCTGAGAATCACGTGAGTTCCTCTAAACCTAAGCCTTGGTGCTCATGCTGTGCCTCATGCCCGAATCAACTTCCATTTGAGGAGCCCGTGTTCCAAAAAGGATTATTATTATGAAGGTTGTGAGATTTCTTAAACAGGTGATTCCCTCATTGGGAGTTAAATCAAGCTTCGTTGTTCCTCGCTTCCCTTGAAAAAGCAACGTCATCTGGAGACCAGCAATGGTTCGAGTACACTAATCAGAAGGCATGGGTAGATCAAACCTTGCAACTGCAGCATCGAACAACTTTCTTGGCTTTTGATATATATCTTCCTCCAACCTTCACTCAACCTTCTTGATTACTATCTCATGTTCTCAAGAGCACGACTTCAAATATCACCCAATCGTCTCTTTCCCACGCGTCTCTTCTCCACATCCACCATGGCTCACCACACTAAACCACAACGACGGATGTCGTCAATCCACAAAGAAACCAAACCCAACGAGAAGCATCCTCAGTTTGGTCATCTCCCACTCAGTACCAGTGGTCCCCAAGATTGTGCCTTGACCGGATCAGCACTTCTCAACACTGCATACTTCAACAAAGGAGCTGCATTTCCTGCCAACGAAAGGAGACAATTCAAGTTGACTGGACTGCTTCCGCAGGATGTTCATAGTCTCGACCAGCAGGTCAAAAGAGCTTATCAGCAGTACTCGACTCGGCCAGACCCTTTGGCGAAGAACACCTTCATGACGAGTTTGGCGGAACAGAACCAGGTGTTATACTTCAGGGTAAGCACAAGGCTCATTTAATCACGGAAAAAAGCTGTTGAACTGTCTCTATCACCCCCAGAGAATTCCCAATTCTTGCTCTACACGTGATATCACATGTGATGCACTTTAGAAATTGGTCCTGAAAAGCTTGAGAAGCCTTCCAAGGGGGCTCGGTGGAAGTATATGTTTCACCTCAGTGAGACAAACCTTCTCAGCTACAGCAAGCTATCTTTCATATCTGTTTTTCACACTAGTAATTTGACTTCTCGTGACGTCCATTACGTTTTGCTAATTGAACCAGCTCATTCAAGACCACTTGAAAGAAATGTTTCCAATCATCTATACTCCAACAGAAGGTGATGCCATTCAGAACTATTCCAGGCTCTTCCGGCGACCAGAGGGATGCTTCTTGAACATCAATGACATCGGTCGAGTTCATGATGATCTCGCACAATGGGGAACACCAGATGATATCGACTACATTGTCGTCACAGGTATGCTTTCCGAGTCTTCACTATCTCTCATTATTCTTTGTATTTACTGATATCTGGACAGATGGGGAAGAGATCCTGGGTATCGGAGACCAAGGTGTTGGAGGCATCCTGATCTCAGTCGCCAAATTGGTTCTGACCACCTTGTGTGCTGGTATCCACCCCAACCGAACTCTGCCTGTAGTTCTCGACTGTGGTACAGACAATCCAGATCATCTAAACGATGAACTATACCTTGGACTTCGAAAACCTCGAATTCGTGGCAAGCAGTACGACGAATTTGTGGACACATTCGTGAAGTCTGCGAGAGAGCTTTACCCCAAAGCGTATATTCATTTTGAAGACTTCGGACTTCCAAACGGCAAGTTATCTACCCTAGTCATGGAACCAATACTAACAGTCTCACAGCACGGAGAATCCTCGACCGATATCGCCCCGAGATTCCCTGCTTCAACGACGACGTCCAAGGAACTGGCTGTGTGACCCTGGCAGCAATGATAGCCGGTCTCCACGTCTGTAATCTAAAATTATCCGATATGCGAATGGTGGTCTTTGGCTCCGGAACAGCAGGAACAGGAATCGCAGACCAAGTACGAGATGCCATCGCAGCCGATTCCGGGAAATCGAAGGAAGACGCTGCCAAGCAGATCTGGTGTGTCGACAAGCCTGGCCTTCTTCTCAAGAGCCATGGCGACAAACTCACACATGCCCAAATCCCTTACGCTCGCGAGGATAATGATTGGGAAGGAAAGGAGCACTCAGACCTTCTGTCGGTAATCAAGGAAGTCAAACCCCACGTACTAATCGGTACCTCCACCCGTCCCAAAGCATTCACAGAAGAGATTGTCAAAGAAATGGCCTCCCACGTCGAACGACCCATTATCTTTCCCCTCTCGAACCCGACTCGCCTCCACGAAGCAGATCCAAAAGACATCAACGAATGGACAAAGGGCAAGGCCTTAATCGCTACCGGCTCACCATTCCCTCCCGTAAAGTACGACGGAAAAGAATACGAAGTAGCAGAATGCAACAACAGCACCTGCTTCCCCGGCATCGGACTCGGTTGCGTGCTATCTCGCACCAAACTCTTGACTGATAAAATGCTCGTAGCAGCAGTCAAAGCCCTCGCTGCACAGTCACCTGCGTTGAAGGATCCTGATAAGGGATTGCTGCCAGATGTTGTTAATGTTAGGGAGATCAGTGTCCATATTGCGAGGGCGGTTATCAAGCAAGCTGTCGAAGAGGGACTCGCGACTGAGGAAGGTATCCCGACGAATGATGAGGATTTGGAGGAGTGGATTAGGGAGCAGATGTGGGATCCCGCGTATCGACCGCTGAAATTGGTAGAGAAGCATACGGCGTCGAAGCAAGCGAGGGGTGAGATGGGGTCGAAGGGGTCGGGCAAGGATTTTTGAGGTTGAGGTTGAGGTGAGAGTTTGTTTCGTTGAACGCACTCTAGTCTATGATTTCAAAACCTGAATTTGGTACACAATTACATCATGTTTGGAAAATGAGGCTCATTTCTAGATTTCTACCACTTCATGTTCCACTTCAGCAGCTCAATCATATTCATTCTCTCAATGTGTGTTAGCTACAGAGTAGTTCTCTAGCTTAACATGCAAAATGCAACAGAACGATATTCTAGATGTAAATGAAAGCGGATGGTTGACTGTGTAGCGAAGTTTGTTGTGGACTCGCTTGTTTTCGCTACCTCGACTCCCCTTTTCAGTCTTGTCCAGAAAGAGGACACTATATCCTCGCTTAGCCTGCGATGTGCAACAGACAGACTGGAGTGCTGAAAGTTTGGCAGAAGAGAGTTGTTTAGAGTCAAAGTTGTTTGTGGATTGCGAAGTTGGAATCTTGGGTGTGTGATCATGGGTGGGGTGGAATGTGGCTTGAGCTCGTTACATTTCCTTCAAACTCCTTGATTTGAATACGGACAAGTATCTAGAGGATCAGCTTGATCCTTATAGGTCTGTATCTCCAAAGCCAATCTATTTATTGCCCTGCTGCCGTTTCTGTTTCGCCATGGAAGCTCAGTCATCCGGAGTGGCGTGTCGAGATACGTCTTCTTCTCTCACTTCGAAGACTGTTATTATATGATATTATACACA
Organism: Phialocephala subalpina; assembly: GCA_900073065.1. Classification (NCBI taxonomy): domain Eukaryota; kingdom Fungi; phylum Ascomycota; class Leotiomycetes; order Helotiales; family Mollisiaceae; genus Phialocephala; species Phialocephala subalpina. Next base: position 2,092,486 of record FJOG01000006.1, on the reverse strand, counting down.
GGCGCCTCAGTCCTAATCTCGCAATATGGAGTCGAGAAAATCTGAAAACTCCAATCCAAATCTTGCGTCCGTCTTCAACTCCTATCCTCAGTATTTGCCCACGCTCCAGTTCCCGCAAGCATGCTATCCCATGGCACACGCTCTCCAGTATCCCGCGCCCAAAGCGAAGAGCCTGTCTCTGATCGAGTGTCTGGTGTGCCGACTGTTGCGGCAGTGGAGGAAGGATACTGATTTCCGTTCGAGGTTGAGGATTGTTGGACGGTTCTGTTTGCTTGTTAGGTGCAGCTTTTGTGTACTGATTGGGGATCGACTTACGTGTTTCCTCCTTGCTTGCTCTTCTTGCTGTCTTTTGAACTCTTCTCGCCTGACATATTGATTGTTGATATGAAGAATGACTATGCTTTGGTCAGATTGATGTTTGACATTGGGATGGAGAGAAACTTTTGCGTATGATTAGAAGTGGGCTGCTCCTCGTATGAGTGTAGAGAATGCCAGAGTGTATGTCGACAATCAATCGAGGGTAGTGGATTTGAGGCTTGGAGGCAGTATATGAGCGCGAAGAGGAAACTTCTAGTTGGGAGAAGAAGGATGCAGCTTTGACTCGAGGAAATCGACATCCTTTTATAACTCGACAAATACCACGGAACGTAGAGTAAATTCCACTCGTATTCACTTCAACAAATTGAAGCATGATATTGTGGAAGGGTGGACTTCAGTTGTCTCCACTTTGAACTTCAAAGTGAAGTCTGGTGGTCTGGAAATGCCAAGGAAGCTAGATGATAGTCATTGCACACTATGGTCAGTGCAGAGTCGAGCAAAAGTCCCGAAGGGAATGGCACATTCGCTTCTGGTCCCATTGAGTTTTTTTGCTTGAAAGTTTATTATGACATCTGTGACATGTCGGTCTAGCGTGAGCTAGGAACCATATGGCGTTAAGGTTTAATGGGATGAAGCTTGTAAGACGGTGAAGTTTAGGTCTGAGCACCTCAACCATTCAGGCTTAGCACCTTCTCTTGGACAAGCTTGGACACGGGACTGACCACTGCTCAAGCTTACTCTCCAAAATATGCTACGAAGTACTATTTTTGCAAGGGCCAAATTTCCATAATTGTTCGGGAACTTTTGATGTGGGTATGATCGTCAGGATCTAAGTCGTAGAGAGTATTAATAGGCGAGATATTCGAGATCCATGTCAAGCTCTGGCCCTTTTGGGCGTTTTCGTGGAAGCATAGACTTCTTTTTGTGTTGGTGACTTTCGCTCTATAGGATTTGTCAAGAACGAGCCTAGGTAGAGAGAAGCCATTCAGTGCATCAGGTGCCGTGAGGCCGCTCGCGGCGGGGTTGGAAGATAGAGCTTGGGAGTGGTGGATACCTGCCCTGAGATTTGCAGAGGTTCGGGCTCGGCACCCGCGTGTCGTGCCAGAAAGATACGAACAGGGCTTGACTTAGGGTACGCCTCATTACTTCGAGAAATGCTGGCCAAAACATTGCTCATTTGACCGTTGACTATCTCCGGAGGAAAATGGCGAATGGCTGCAAAGGTGAGAGCTATCAACTGTCAGGTGCAAATGCGAGTGCGAGTGCTCATCCTAAAATATTGCAGGGTAGCTTCTCGGTACCCCATGCATGTCACTTCCGAAAAATGATCAGTGATCACGCCCTGATCATCCTCGCCCTTTCTGGCCTTGACTTCATGCAAAATGGCACAGACACAGGGAGTCCCTGTACCCTGGGCCTGGAGACCCGGGAGGAAAGCTTCATCGAAGGAGGAGAGGAGCTGTACGATGCTGATGTTTTAATTTGTCGTAGCTGGACGATTGAGCAGGAGAGTTTCGATACTGGTTTCATCCACTTCCACATTCTCATAGGCTGGTTTAAAATTCGGATGGATTGTGGCTACAGTGGCGGACCCGGCAGTGCATGCTAGCGCTGCCCGACCGCGTTCAGTGGACCGCCACGAGATCCTGAATCGTTAGATGATCATGCTTATCTCGACATCTTAGATTGAAATTGCACAGAACACAAAATACCCGGAACAGGCCAGGATGTGCCCTGTGCCGTACAGCGTTCCGTATTGTGCTGTAAAAGCTCAGTGCTTTTCATGCGACACTGGTGGTGACGGTGGTGACGTGGACCTGGAAGCGTCGAGGAATTCGACATAGCGAATAGCACAGGCAGACAAGGTTCCCATTGTCTCCCTAGGTCGACCAGATTGCAGTTTCAAGCTGCCTTCCTCGGACTTCGTGGTAGAACGTGCTAACAGCTTATGGAGTAAGTATTCAAACTTGTTCTGAGCCTCATTCTCGGGTGCCTCCGCCAGCGAACGCCGGCTCAGGGAATCCAGAAGCGTCACTAGCGGAAGGCATGTGTGTCACACGATCTGGTAGCCTTCTAACTTTTATTCTGTGCAGTGTGCATCGAAGTCAGGGGCAGCCTTGCAACGGATGATATGACACTTCCATCAACCGGTTCACGGAATCAGTCATGACTCCTGCTTCTTAGCGGGAATTCTGTTTCCTGGCGGGAATCCTGTTTCCTGGCGCGGGAATCCTGTTTCCTGACGGCTCTGACCTCGCGCAAACGTTGTGGCCGTGAGCGGTCGTTCGGAAGGGGGCTAGCATGTTATTTGCATGAACTTCAGTCATTTCACATTAACTTCACTCACCTCCAGAGAACACTTGTTCTGGAAGGTTTACATTAATTCCTTCAAAAAAAACCCTGGGGGCGAATATATTACAGTAAACAAAACCTCGAATTTGAGCCGCGTTGACAAAGTTCTCGGGGGCAACGGCTCAAACTCCTTCGTCTCGAAACGAACAAAAGATATAATATATCCCACGCTTGCTAGTGTCTACGACTCTTTAATACTTGCTCCATCAGATGTGTTACCAATATCTATCTTCGAGGGCGCACGCAGAAGCTCGCTTCATCATCCCGGCGCAATGATCGCAGCCAGCAGCTCACCGCCTCTCCGGATTCCAATGCCAAGCATTCTGAAAGGAATAGTGCCCGATTTTATAAGAATATTTCGTTGGCGCTTGTTAGTACTCGTATCAGTAGGAAGATGAGTAATAATGAATACATTCATAGTTTTGCTGCCCCAGCTTCTTAAGGTTATTACGCTAGAGAGAAGTTTGACTAGTGCACCTCCACTGAGGACTATTACTGACTAGTGGAGATAATTATATATTATAATTTTCAGGGGTGCCAGCTCCCTGGACTTAGTAATACGACTGAAGTTGCTTGAAACTCCTTCAGATTTCAGACTTCACACTGAGTGAAGTTAGCCTTGCCCTATGCATCATGGCCACCAAATTTGGCAGGTTTCCCGCTGTCCTCTGTTCGTCTTCCCATTCTTCTCGCTCTGCCTCTTGCCTAACATCACTGCACTACCGTCCATTCGTTCTGCGGTACTCACTCCTAGCAAGCTGCCAGCCTGCCAGCACAATCGACACAACATTCTTTTGTGCCACAGCCTCATTGCTTGTTGCCAATCGCAAATCCTCCGCATTATCGAGTATCTGCGCTCAGATCGGCTACCCACTCTCCTGGAGACGGGACTTCTGGACGACCATACAGCATGCAATACGCACTCTCAGTTGGGCTGGCAATAGTTTTTGTAGCCTCCTGTGGCACACATTCTTTTACGAATTGATCACGAAGCACGCTGCCGTTGTTGACCGCCTTATCATTTTTACTGCTCGTCCTTCATCTTCAACAATCTACCCATGAGCAAGTTTGAGGACATATGGGTCCAGTTACTACCCCGAGCCACAGAATTGCGGGCATCTGGATCGACACCCCAAGAAACCTGCCACAGACTGGCATTGGAAGGTTTTAGAAACAAGTTAGTACATGCACATTGTGCGCATACAGAGTAGGATACGGTTTAACCCGGTTTTCATAGGAACAAATACAACACCGTGAAAGGATGGTACAAGAGGAACTTCAATGATTGGCCCGATGAGGGAGACGATACCAAGTCGACAGGCAGTGGACGGAGGCAGAGTGGCGCACAATACCCACCACCATCCAACCACCTCGCGCAAACACGAATACAATATCCGCAGACATATCCTCAGAACGAACAATACTATAAGACCCCGCAGGCATTAGGTGAGATTCAGCACCAGTGGCCCAACGGCTTTTCGCAACAAGATAACGGACCTCCACAATCACGATTTCAGAATGCAGCCAGGCACGGCTTTGTCGAGCGTGGCTTCCACGGGTATCAGACAACTTCCCAAAGCCCGCCTCGACAACAAGCTCTGCAATATCTAAGCAACAGCCCTGGGGTTCATCCTTTATCTCGACAATCCCTCCCACCTTATCACCATCTCAACCAGCAAGATATTTCATATCACAACATTCCGCCATCGGCAGTTGGAGACAGGGATTCACTTCACCAGCAAGGCCATCTAGGATCTGGTCCTCAGCCACAACAAATTGTCGAAGCAGGTTGTCCGGCTAGATTTACTCCTCTCCAACAAGTTGGTGTGCTTTTCGATCACGAAAGATATCAAGTAGATGGGAGCGGTATAATATGTGACAGCACTAGAAGTCCTGCTGGTAGACAGGAATGGTCTTCCCCAGGTTACTATGAAAGTTTGTTGAACATGGAGTTTGATGCAGGCATGGATGCAGTTGGCGAAAGTGTCCACCTGGCGTTGGGGGGCCAAGATAACACAGAGGGAACGAACGCAGGAGTGCATGGGCCTGCTCTGGCATCTCATTCCCATCTACCTCATGCCCCTCAAGTTCTCAACAACCAGCGACCATCCCACTTGGCTTCAAAGTCTTTGGTCATGAGCCCACCGCATCGTGGAGTATCTACCTTTACTAACCAGCAGCATGTTGAGGGCACGTGTGTGCAACAAGTTGAACATACCTATCCTATGGCAGGGCACTCCCGCAATAGTACTGTTTTCCGCTCTACTATAGCACCTCGACACGTGGTCCCGCCAAATCCACCACAGAACTCTCCTGTTCTCCGCAGAAGGGGAAACCAACCCTCCTGGCATCCAATACTGCTGCAAGATAGTAGTATAGTCGCAATCAGCCCAGATGGATTCTCTACAGATCTTCCACGAAAACGAGTGAGGCGTCAGCCTGGAAGCGAGACTCAACGCAGCCGTTCATTAAGATTGAGTGAGACTCGCGATTCAATTGACATCTATCACGACCAACGCGAAACGGCAAACAGTCTACCGGCCTCAAGTTCCACCTTCTTTGACACGCGACTAGTTACAACACGGAAACCTCTAAGCAATCAACCTGTCAAACACTCGAACACTTCAGTTCATTCAAGCGTTCGCGACTCGGGCTACGTAAGCCTCTTCGAATCTGTGATAGAAGAAACGCTGAGAAACTCATTAAATTCCCTCAAACTGACGGACGAGCCCAAGTTCAAATATAGAGAGTCGATTGACGGCTATGTGGACGTGAAAGTCAAAACCAATTGGCGTGTGAGGAGGAGCTACATCTTAAGTATGGATCTACAAAAGGCGCAGGTCGACGCTTAGATGAGGGACCAGACATTCTGCGAAAGTCTTCGGCAGACTTCGCAGCAGTCTCCGAGAAACATGGTGATACAGGCTAGCTTTAAATGGGTCGGAGGAGATGTTGAGTGAGAGATCAATCTGTGCTTAGATATACTGGAATACGTTGCAATGATTATTACGAGGTTTGGAAATTTGATGGGATGGCATAGCGGGAGGAAGGAATTTGGGCGGTGTACTGGATATTTAACATTACCTTGTTTTAACTAGCGGGCGGCACTTTTGCATTTACTTCTGCTTCTTGGTACCACTCTGAGCCTCAGCTTGAAGCACTTACATATTTGTAATTACTTCAGTTCCCTAACGACCTTCTTGGCCGTGGAGTCTACATAGCTTCCAGCTTACCTTCATCATTGAAGTTTGCATACTTCAATATATCCTCGAGCGCTCATCCAGTGAAATAGAGCGGCGAATCATTTGGTGGGAGATGAAAGGGTCCCAAGGATTTGTTAGGAAGGAACTTAGAAGGCGGAAGCGTCAAGTCAACTCTAGAATTGGATTCGTTGCTTGTTGAACTTCTTCGCTGAAAGTTCAGAATCCAACATGACGCTGGGATTTTCCAAAGTCTACCATCGTTGTGCTGCACATTACTTTCCTTCATGGTCTTGCTGCTCATATTCACACAGTATCCTAGGGTAAGGGACCTAATCACGTGCGGCATCACTTGAATGTCTCTCTATGCTACTACCATTGACCGTTTCTACAGATAGATCCTGTCATCTTCTTGCTTGGAACGTTGCATCGCCGTTCTGTTTGTTGAGCTTTATGCCTGAAAATACGATCCTTCAACCCCTCGTCCTAAAGAGATCTTTTCGTCTACTGCATTGCCTATGCTTTTCCCGCACATGCCAGATGATGAGCCTCTTCTAAGATTCCTCTACGTATGCCCGTTTGATATGTTACCAGAACATATAAACTCAACCGTATCACGCTCCGTTAGGAGTGTGACATGCAGCATAGTGCTTCACATGGAGTAACAGCGATCAAGTGTTTTTCTTTGCCAGAGGGGACTAGCTGGTTCTGGTCCCTCGGCGGCTCCGTGGTTGGAGGGACAAGGGACATCAACTCCCTTATATATATTCCAGGCACGATGTGCAACAGAGAGTAAGTCGTAGCTCATCTGGATGTTTCCAAAGTTGGGTTTGTGTAGCGAGGTATTGATTGTGGATTATATCCTCGCTTGCTCTCGCTTCCTTCCTCCTCAACGGGAGCTATGTACTCGCTTAGGTTGCGATGTGCAACAGATACTTTCGTAGGAGATAATGGAGGTGCTGTACTTTGTGTTACTTCATATCCCGCTTCATTTCATCGTCCTCTGGTGAAATGAAAATCTCCTAGGTCATGTGATACCACTAAGATCTCAAGATCTCTGGAGTCTGAGCCTCAGATCAATCCCATTCTTGAAATTCAGAAGTATCCTGCAACGTGAAGAGTGTCCCACTACCAATGATATATATGGAAGATGGGACCTACTAGGCAAGAAAAGATCAAGACTCAAGAGGCATCTCTGAGTACGAAGTCGGCGTCGGCTTCAGTCTAGAAGCTAGACCACGCCTTGTCACCTTTCCTTTGGCCATACCCAAAAGGATGAAACTATCTAGAAGAGAAAGAAGGAACATATGTGACAAGATTTCCCGAGTGTAGAGCGGAAAAGTTCTTATAAAAAGGCATACTATTGTGAATATTCACTCTCTTGGCGAAGAATGACAGGGAGGGGGAATTTGTCAATCTTTTTCAAACTGATATGGAAGTTACAAAAGTTTTGAAAGAGAGACCAAAACCAGATGTATAAGGATTATTCTATAGTATCTTGGGTCTTAATTTCAAAGAAGTTAGTTCAATGCGAGTCACTCAAGGAGAAAGCCGTAGTTCCCCCGCTAGTGGGCAGTCTCGGTACCCGCCTTCCAAACGCATGTATAGATTTAAATAATAAAATCCGCAGCATGGACAGATGGCCGAGTTGGTTATGGCGCCAGGTTAAGGTCTTATCTTAACAGCAGTTTCCTGGTCTCGTTTGAGGCGTGGGTTCGAATCCCACTCTGTTCAAATTATTTTTGCTTTTTAGTTTTTTGTGGTAGTGGATGAAGCTCGACGAAGTTCATTGTTTTTTGCCAAAAAAAATTGAGCTTCTTAACTACAGGTACTCTCTTGTACTTGTTGTTTTGTAACCTTGACAACTTATTTTAGTATTTTTCACCTTTGTGTGAAGTGGGCCACTCTCAAGCGAGATGTTGTCTATCGACCCAATGGGGAAGTGGAGAAAGGGAGTGCCCGTCTTTTCGCTTGATTCTCCGAGTACAAGCGAACTCGAGCACATTCAACGTTCTCGGACCCCTACATCTGATCGTTGCTCAGCATCCTATGTACCCATATTTGTTTGAGAAGTACCCCTCTATGCCTCTCGTGCTTCTCCGGCAATTCTGCTGCCCTTAATGAGCAAAATGTGGCCAAGACAGAGACATTGTACACTTGAGGCATATGAACATACACCCATCTTCGACACAACTTGGTCGGAATTTGCTCACGGGGCATACGAAGCTCTCAAGCGAACAGTAGGCACCCTAATTGAGAAAGTTGATGCACCTGATTTCACGTGACTTTCTAAACAATCGACTGGTTCGTCTCTAAGGAGTTAAAGGATGTATGCACGAACTCAAGTATAAGAACGCCATAATAAGACTTAGTGATACAGTGGAGTAGCAGTGTGGGAGGTCTCCTAAGAGTGACGGATCACGCTGTGCAACACAAGTATATCTTCGATTGAGGGAGTGATGTCTAACGCTATGCTGCGTCGAACAGAGAGAATCGCCATCCTAATGTCTTCGCACATCGATTCAGTCAAACATCAGCTCGATCTCTGACATTCGAACTCCTTGGATTGCTTTGTTGAAGTCTGGCTCTCGCTCCAGCCCCCTTCCTCGCTTGAAAACTGTCCCTCGCACCTGCCCCCCCAAAAAAAGACCAGAAAGTTTGCGACACCCTAAGAGAGGCAGCAAGCCTCAAAATATTCCTACAATAATAGAAATGGGAAACAAAACTCAGCTGCTGCCAGCGGTACCATGGCAGTTCTTGGAAAACCGGGGAGCGACCACGGATTTTTGAAGGGGTTGATCAGACAGTGGGGGCCCAGCTCAAGCAGTACGGTACACCTGCGAACACCACCAGTCCTACTGTTATGACAGGAAATGTTAATTTAAATGTATATAGGATTGTGAGGGGGAGTTTGGTAGCCTAGCTTGTTTGAGGAGGTGGGTTACAGTCCGGTTCAAATTGCAGACCTATAAGAATCGGTACCTCCTTCCTGTGGCAGCAATCAGCACTGGCCAGGTAATGAAATGAGCGCTGCAGTTGGAGTCGACTGCTATATAAATTTAAATGAGCAGAGTGTATGTTACTAGAAAACCATTGTCGAGTGACGGGGTCCAAGTGGTCCAAATGTAAGTACCTCTAATGAGATGATAACAAACTGCTCTCAGTTGTTAGGGTCGTATTTCTTTCGCATTTTTGGGGTATGGACCTCGAATTCTGCTGCTAATTAATGCTAAGATCGTGTATTCTAAGTGTTCTTTCGTCTTTTTCATTCTCATGTCAAGGCCGACATTTTTTGGCTCGCGGCTGTTGACCCATGATGCCTTCCTCATCTTGCAGTCAATTAACTCCGAAGGAAGTTGATGCTCCTGGAAGTGAAGTCTCCACATCCACAGTGTGCAGCAGCGAAGGATCAGTTTTTGCGATTTGTTCTTGCCGAATATTTCTGCCCATGCTGCCCGCCTCGTCCCTTCCAAGATTGGGCAAGTTGGTCGCTTCTCGACGGTAATCTAGCCGGCTCTTCTGCCAATGGACATCGTATTCGATGATTAGAAGAAAATCAGCTAAATCTGAGTCAGCTTCATTGTCTGGGACTGACGGAGGAGATATTCTCTGGCGTAAACTCTATTTGGGGTGACGTGCTGCTGGGAAGTGCTCCAAGTACACAGAGTGGGTGGTTAATGTAGTGTTCCTGCCTCCGCGGCTGCTTAAGGTAGCGTCTTGGTGTCACCTGCTCCTTCCTCAAGTCATTTCTGGTCGCCGTTGTCTGTGCCTGAAATTGTTGCTGAGAGATGGTCACGTGCGCCCCTATTCGCCCCTTCCGCTTGAGGTCGAGACGCGTTGACCAACTCCGAAGCCCAGAAATCCTCTCCCTGGAACATCTAAGCATCATACTCGCACTTCCCATAGCAAATTACGGTCCAACATTGAAGAAAATGTGACATGTGTCCAAAGTGTTCTCTGTGCCGATGTGGTTTTGCTGCTGTCGTGCCCCGTGGTTGCTCGTCTCTGGTAAAGTTTATTTGGAGCTAATCGTCACTGGCTCCAGCCACTGACAAATATCATGCTCTCTGCTATATCCCACGCGCTGGAAGACTGAACTCATCTCTGTCGATGCATTGCTCTCGTAACGCGTCGTCCATCGGTCTCTCTCGCTGGATATCGCTGCAGCCCAGGCAACGCTCTCAGCATGCGATCGGCCCTTGCCGTCGCTCTTGCCGTTTCAACCCACCTGCGATCTCGCCATTTCGAGCTCATCATTACTGCCAGAGCATTGAACCGTGGTTCCCATTGAGTCACTGTTCTTCAGGGGGCGTTTTGGGACCCTTGTAGCATGCTCTCGCGACTCGAAGCTTCCATCGCCCAACTTGCGATAGTGACTATCCCCCTTTCTTGCGTGGTGCGTTTGATGGTGGGAGGTTCCGAAGCGCGAACGCTAGAAAACTGCCCCCTTTTCCATTGGCTCCCAGATGTGTTCAACCCCAAAACCACAACTCCAGATTCTGGTATCGTGAAGTTTGAGACACGACATTGACTCATCTGAGTAGCAGCACCAGCTTTTCTGAGTTCCATCTAGCCCAATGCTCGCCCTTATAATCTACGATTGGCGCACATTTTTTGAAAATTTTTCTTCCCTCATACACATCAAAGATCATACTGCTTCATTGCCCGTAGTAACTCGTAAGACACTGCAAGTGAGGCAGTACTCGATTACACAATCTTAAACAAACAAACAACAACAACATCTCCTCAAAAGAGTCGAGCAACAACAATATCAACTGAGACAGTAAGTATCGTCATCCTCTCTCCCCTCATCGTGGTCCAACGCTCCCGCAGTGGTCGCATCGCACCTTCGTGTCGCGAGAACTGACTTCGACAGACAACGCGAATTCGATAGTCGCCACAACGAGAACAGAAGAACAAGAGTTTCGATAGCTCCACAAGATCAACGATAGACCGATTACGATAATCGACATCAATTCAAACGCTCCGCCAACAAAAGTCAAGTGCGCGTCGAGCCACCAAAGAACAGTGAGTACTTCCATCCTTCCTTCCTTCCCATCGATCACAGCATCACCTCGTAGCTGCTGCCACGTGGATATCACACCTTCCGTGCTGAAGTAGCTGACTGTCGCAGATTACAAACACCAAAATGTCTTCTAACATGAAGGAACAACAAACAAGAAGCCGTTCAAGCACTTCAAGCTCCAGAGCGATTACGTCAACAAACTGGCGTACACCAACAACACCAAGAGAAACGTCGCCGTCACCAACAAAAAACTGTAAGTACTCTCTGACTTTTTTCTGTCTCGCTTCCTCTCGTCTACGTCGTCCTCAAATTTTACTTCATCCTCCCACCTGCGTTTTGGAGTTTCTGCACAGCGAATTCGTGCAATTTTCAGTGTGTCCGGCGGGCGGAGTCAGTGACATTTCTGCTGGCCGTGCGAGGGCAGGAGCAGAGTGGCATGCCCTATCTTGATGACGCCGATGCCCTTATCTTGAGTTTGGACTTTGACGAATTTGGAAGTCTCGCTTAGCTGGGCTGAAAAGGGGAAGCGGCCATCTGGTAGCACCACGTGACGCACATTCTCTGTCCTCCTCAAAGGTTTTGTTGCACATCACAGGCATACCCACAATCGCAATACGAGAGGAAGGTTCGAGACGACCACTGGAGCTGCGCGGAAGACGACCTAGGCTGGGACTGTGTGGAGAAAACAACCCGACCGGGGCTGCGTTGAACTACTACCCCGCTTGTGTGAAGGCGCATGGTAGTATTACGGTTCGCAACAAAACTTTCTTTGGAAGTTTTGTTGCATATCGGAATGAGGGAGAGATGATTGCAGACCTTGTCTTCTCACTCCCACCCATTAGAAACATCTCTCGCTGTTCATTATCTTGTCTTGGTGTTTGTTGCATCCAGTTCGAACATCGCGCCCATGCTTCTGAAAGTCAGAACTGGCAGCTCGTCGTTCTTTTTCTACGCTTTCTTTTCGACAACCTTTTCTATCCCTCGTTCTTTGCGATTGTTTTCACTTGCCGCATTACACCCACTGGAGCAAAATGTTGACTTTTTTTCTTAGCCGACATCCAACAAACAATCTTTAAACGATTCGGCAAATTCATGGGCAGCGTCAACACTTCATTCCGCTTCCTCAAAACACTCGAACAAAACATCAACACACACGATTACTCAATCCAACAAGCTATCAGTGCGTGCCACTATGAGGACCTCATCGATCAAGACGGAGACATTACATCAGAAGTCCAAGCCAGCGTCGCTGAGTTTCTCGCGGCCCTGGATGTCTTGATCGAGCAAAACGTCACCGACATCACATACGAAAACAAAAATCAACAAATCTGCTGGACCAAGGATGGAACATTCGACAGCAAGAAGATCCGCCAATCACTCTGGAACGAAAACAGAATCCCAAGTCAGGGATGGGGCGCTTCGTCTAGACCATCATCACCAACACGCGATTCAGACTCTGGATATGAATCAGGATCAAGCAACACAAGCAACTCAACTTCGCGATCAACAACATCACGCAAGTTAACCAAGATCGACCTCGTTCGTCTCTCACCTGAAGAGCGAGCTATCCGCCAAGGACTCGAAAAATCCTTCACCAAGTTAAACAAATACGGTCTCGGACCAGAAAGCATGCCAACAACAACCTTCAAACCCGACAGTAAGGGGAATCAATACTACGCCTCAACTTTCACAGCACCAAAGCCTTCGACACTTCCGATCTCAAGCTGGCATCAAACGACACCCAAGAAATCAGAGAACGAAATTGGAATGTCAATAATCGACAAATTCGTTGCTGAAGGAAATCAAATTTGGTAAGTTCATTGAATGACAGGTGTTTGATTGCCATCGCTGACTTCTAGGCAGGCTTCAGGTTTTGGCAATCGAATTAATCAAGAAGTACAAGAAGTAAATAAATGGCGCGTACCCTTGGGCCACACTGGTGACAAGATCACATATCAAGAGTGGTGTGGCCTAAGGGCGAACGGGATATTAGCTTGGGGTATTTGAAATCGGGACTGGAAGACCGGAACACACATTACGACAACAACAATTCAACATCTCCGACGCTTCATATAAGGTTATACTTCACTCTCAGCGCGAGTAAAACTAGAAGACTGGAATTTCAAAAACAACACAATGACAAGACGACATCTCCGAAGCTTCACGTAAGGTTCCTCACTCGAGGTACTGGAAGACCGGGACTCAACAACAATTTCTCAACAAACAACAAAGTCAGGATCGCCGACGCTTCAAATAAGGTTCCTCGCGGGACTGGAAGACCGGAATACCCGACTCCTCAACAGTTATTACGACCACAACAACGACAACGACTCGGTACTTCATATAAGGTGTCGTATTGAACGTAAAGACGGCGCTGGAGGTATCGGGTGGTGGATTGGAAGTACTTTATATCGATTCGAAATGGCGAGAACAGTGGAGAAGATGCTGGAGAAGATGCTGGAGAAGATGCTGGAGAAGATGCTGGAGAAGATGCTGGAGGTGAGGCATCTTGGCCGAATTTGTATTCTCTTTTGTCATCGTCTTGAATCTCGGGATCAAGCTTGGATATACTTTCATTTGTCACTTGGACAAGTATCGGATTTCATTTGTCAGTCATTTAAAGAAATGTCAAGAGCGGACAGGAGGACCGTACCTTTTCTCCTGAAGATGCGCAAGGCGACCAGGTTTTAATGGCGGTCGTGGATGGGTCTTGTATTTTGTAGATAGATGGAGCGTTCGTTAATGTACTCTTGAACTGGCGATTGTGAGCTTGATTTGATATCGTGACTTGATGTGAAGGAGGCCTAAAGGCATTCGGAGATTGTCCGCTGCCTCGTCGTCGCGCATGATTGCTACGAGATGTTAGTGTCGCTCTATGAAGTGACATGTGAAAGAAGGCTCACCTGGTGACTGCTGCAGATGTTCCATCATCCAAACTTCCGCCTTCGCACCAAATGTCCAGCCTCATCACCAACGCCGTCGCCATCGCCATGTCGCCCCGCATAACCCCCCAGTCAACCCCGCATCCTCAATACCCAAACCTGGGTTGAAAGGCGAAAGTGGTCACCCAAAGCTGGGCTGGTCGTACAGCCTATCATCGCTTTAACCTTCATACTATGCGAGGTCGTCGTATTGGTCCAGACGGCGTAGGTAAGCTGTCGCAAGGTGAGCTTGAATCATGGATCGGGATGGGAGACTCACCTTCAATCTTATCTTTTAACCGATATTTTCCCTCTCTATCAGATAAAAGTCTAGCACCGTCGACAGATAGAAGGCGACCATTGGGCTCATGTGCTTCACAGTAAATGTGCTTCAACACAGTCCTGTCACGCATCGCACTCCACCCGCCCCAGCCACGCCCCGGCCTACCGCCGCAATGTCCCATTTGCAATAGAACATTGGCCAAATTTTTGTTGCACATCGCAGGACTCCTGACAGCCCAGATACGGAAGAGCTTGACAGTAAGAACGGGAAGACTTGACAGCAAATAAAGGAGAGCTTTACAGCCCAATTACTGGACGACTTGATAGGCTCGTCGGCTGACGATCTCCAGTCTGGTCGTGTTCCGAAACTTCACGAGTCGATATTGCGGCTGGGCCTTCCGCAAAAAAAAAAGAAAACAATACAAAAATAGATTTTGGAAGGGGTATATCTACAAAGGGGAACTACAGAGGAGAGGAGAGGGGGTTTACTAGGGAAAGTGGTCGACTTACACAACTACTCTTTGCAGGGACGCTCCTTTGTACTGGGGTTCTCTCAATACAAGATCTTTGCTCTCTCACTAACCCTGCATTACCGTATTCCTAGGGGCCGATTACGACGTACACTGCTCTTGCTTCATTACCGCGATTCAACTATCCGCATCGCTTGTTATGGCTAACCGGAGAGGAATGCGCTCGGTGTAGAGTCCTGTGTTTCGGCTTGTGCTGAGAATGTGCTTATTTAAATCTATACGACCTTTTAGACCTTTTGTTTGGAAGGGTTTGTGGGTTGAGCTACGGAGTGAGGGAGTCAAGCGAGGCCGAAGCGGTGGAAAGAGGAGGTGGGGCGGAATAAAGCAACCGGATATCTTTTTGAGGCCGGTCGAAGGTGAATGGTTGGCGAAGGCAGCTTCGGACATTCATAAAGTTTTGTTGCACGTCGCAAGCTTCCTGGTTCTCGCAGCTCAAATACGGCAAATTTGCCGGTCGGCCTGCCCGGGAAGCTGTCGAGGAGACCTTCGGGGCATTGATCGTGAGAATGTCGCACTGTTTTTTGGACATGTGATGCGGGTGTCTTGCCGTTGGGTAGCGTCGAGGAGGCGGGCGTTTTTGCGATGTTGAAAGTCGATATGTGGAGAGGAAGTGAGTACGGAGGTAGAGAGCACAGAGCAGAGTCTGAGAGTTATATTTGAGATTGCACGCTGATACGAGAAGAGATAGAATCGAATAGACTATCAGCTCAGATCACCAAGATAATGTGGCGGATGCTCACTTGGACAGATCTGCCAGGAGCATGTTTACATTCATAGTGGAGGAGCTCGAGCTTGTTTTCTTTATCGTATAAGGATAGTGATACTCAAAAGCGTGTTAGGGAATAACATAGGCAGGAGCGTACCTGTTTGAAACAATCACCCCTCCCCTTTGCGAACCGGAACAGCTTGGTTGATGGCGATTGAGGCTAGGGTGCAATTTAAACATGAGTGAAGCTGTAAATACCCTCGGCCTTGACACGGCGATCAAAATTAGGAGCTCATTCAGGAGCTGATTTTCGCTTACGGGGGGGGCACTCCCCTCGAACCTAGACTTGATGATTCCAAACTCCAGCGTCCGGTACTTCATGAAGCTCTCCCAAGCGTGAGGTTGGAAATGTTGTCGCCACAAAAAATCGGGAGACGACGCCGCAGTGCCGAAGCCTTGCCATAGAGTTATGAGTAGCAGCGAGTAGTCGACAATCTTGATCTCGTAGTCAGTCGCACACACCAGGCAAGTCTCATGTACCTCGCTGATTCGAGGAGCCGAATAGCAGTAGTGATGATCCACTACGGTTCGTACGTTGTCTTCTAGGTTCTCTTGCCCGAACCTCTAGCAGTTTTTGTGATGGCAGAAATCGAATTCCATGTGAAAAAGACGCGGTCGCTGGGAAGTTTATAACGGTATTGTGCTTTGGAAAATAGTCTCGGCTGATGAAGAACCAAGATAATGCGTGCTTCTGAGGTCGGGTCGGATTCTTTTTTTGCCCCAAGCCATGTTGTGAGCGGCGGCTAATCGAGACAAGTCTTCGCGAACGTCTAGACCTAGGCGATGGCGCTTGAGTAGGAGCTATGCCCAGTAGAGTTTGAGCTCTCGTCTGCCTCCGGCTCTGTCGTATTGTTGGTGGTTATAGTTGCAGTTTCCTTCCGTATAACTCTTGGCGTTGGTGATGACTGGATTGTGGAATTTATGGCACAAGAAACAAATGACCATGTCAGAAATGTCTTTGTCCAGAAGACGAAGGAACATCAGTCGCTCCCTATTGAGGCAGCAACGCTCGATGCATGGGACGGAAAATTTGTTCCACGACCTTTGGATCAGTGCATCAAGCCTAGAAAGAAGATTTTGCGTGTCTGGAATTCTCAATTTCTTGAAGGAGTCGGTGCCTAGCGTCTTAATCGTGGCACGAGAAGTCGGGGCAAATGCTGCCGCCGAAGATGCTGGTAGAAAGGTGGCGATGTGTCGAACCATTTCCAGAGGAAGTTCAAGCACATTCTTGCAAGGTTCGCGAGGGGACGATGTATTTGGCGAGGCTGGGATGGATTGACTTGATTGGGCTGGAGCAGCAGCTTCTTGACCATTCCTGGAGTAGTCGTGAGCGATCGAGCCTAACTGGTTTTGGAGCGTAGATTCCAAGGTTGCTGAGATCCTTTGAGATGTTTTGAGAAGATAAAGAAGTTCGGAACGTTGTTATCGGGGGTATGTCGAAGAGGAAGATAGGATTGGGATATGTCTGTAACCCAAGGAGCAGAAACTTGAAAAAAGTCGTAACTGTGTGCTTGCGATCGGGCGAATAGTAGAAGAGCCGCGACAGTCGATGGATTCGTGGAGCAAAAAGAATAGAAGGAAATTGTAGATGGTTGCTCTGATATAAGCTGTGGCTTCCCAGTCCACGTTGAAATGCGAGAGCATTTCCGAAGCTTAGTCCGATTTCCAAAGCGCGAGCTAAAACAAAACGAGAGCTGCCAAGAACCAAAGAATTCTCAATCTTTCATAACATGAAGCGGGAGTGCCCTATGCGTACTAGCAACGTAGGAAACATACCTTCGAAGTGAACAAGAGCCATGCGTTTTAATCTTCGATGCGTTGGGCTATCGAGCATGAACGAGACGGCCTGCTGCTGTGCTTGCAAACGCTGAAGAACAACAAACATAATAACAAACCAGAAAAACAATTGATTTCGGATCGCAACGTGCTTTTGACTTTCGGAAACTCTCAGAACCCCTTCAATTCCTCCAAGAACTCGCCCGCTAGGCCGTTTGTCGCATGGTGTCATCGATAGGATGATAGGTGAAGAGGCGTTTTGGTGCGATAGTTTGATTGTGCTGAACAAAAGATAATATATCTCGAGCTTTGAATAATTATCATCAGAAAAATGCGCCTGGCGTTCTCAAGTTGAGTATGATGGAAGAGATGTCAAAGATTTCTGGAGCGCGGACTCCACCCCTTGGCATTCCACGTGTTCGGTCGATCTTTTTTCCGGGTCTACATTATATCTTCGGATAATGACATTCAACCAGAGTTGAAAGGTTCGTGACAGGTGTTGAACGGGGGTGTTTTGAGCTTGATAAATTGATTGATTGTCTTGTTTTTTGAGGAAAGCTCAAGCTCTTCAAAACTCTGGAAGTTGCGTCTCCACTTAAAAGTGGGGCATCAGCCCCTGACTTTCAACAACCGGTAGAAACCTTATCGATCAAGATCCAATACCCACAATTTGATTGGCTGGAAAAGTTGCCGATAGGCTCTTATCACGATATCAGAGGTACTTATCCGACAAGTCGCCCGACTCGAGTACCGACAGCTGACGGCGATATTAAAAATGGGGTTCCCATACTCAAGAGAAAGATATTGCTTTCGCCAACATTTCTGCGGAGGGAAAGCACCTCATGGCAAGTATGGGCACCTCTACCAAAGCAATGCCAGAGGACACCGGAGATAGTATCGAAGCTGTAGACCTCAGCGACAACGTTGATTATGACAAGGAAGCGGCTCGGGAGGCACACGAGGTCTTCCAGAAGGCGACAGATGGTATCGATTTCCGCACTGTCAGTTGGCCGAGGGCTACAATCATCTTCCTCAAGATCCAATTCGCCATGAGCATCCTCGCCGTTCCCGGCGCGCTGGCAACTTTGGGTGCAGTGGGGGGGTGCACTTTCGATCGTGGGCTGGGAAGTGTTGAATACCTGTTAGTGATTCATTCTCGCACAGTCATTGGAAAGAGATGAGACTAAATGACTTCATTCAGACACCGCCGTAATCCTTGGAGATTTCCGGAACAGACATCCTGAATGCCACAGTACGTGCTCCAACCCCCCTTTATGGTTCAGACCTCGTTATTGACGCCTTTTGTTAGCGCTTTCCGATATGTGCGGACACCTCTGGGGACGTATTGGAAGAGAGCTGGTCGGTGTTCAGATCCTGGTGGCGCAAATTCTCATCACAGCTGCTGGTATCGTCTCCGTTTCGACAGCGCTCAATGCACTTTCAGATCATGGCACATGCACCGTTATCTTCAGCTTCGTGGCCGCCGTGCTCATCACAGGCTTTTCGTCAGTGCGGACCTTCTCCCGGCTTGGCTGGCTGACCTGGATTGGATTCTTCACCTTTTTTATCGCAGTCTTTATTTTCGTCGTCGCAGTAACGCAACAAGATCGCCCTGCTGCTGCGCCTAAAACAGGTGATTTTGACCTGGGCTGGACAGCAATCGCACACCCGACCTTCGTGGCAGGTATTACTGCCAGCGCGAATATCTTCATTAGCGGGAGTGGGTCGTCAATGTACTTGCCTGTCATCTCTGAGATGAAGAAACCGACCGACTACCGTAAAGCTTGCCTGGTTGCAGGCCTGCTGGTAGGGGCAATGTATTTGACGTTTTCGCTGGTCATTTACCGCTGGTGTGGAGTGTGGATATCGACGCCCGCATTTGGGACTGCTGGGACGCTGTTCAAGAAAATCTCGTATGGAATCGCGCTGCCTGGTCTGGTCATTGGAGTTGGAATCTACCAGCATGTTGCGGCCAAATTGATCTTTGTGCGAGTTCTGAGGAACACACATCAGTGAGTCTCAATTCAAGTCTGGAGGCATAACCATGCTGACAACATGCAGCTTACAAGAGAACACCGTTATTCATTGGACGACCTGGCTCGGAGCCAATGTGTTACTGGGTGTCCTTGGTTTCATCATCGCTGAAGCCGTGCCCATCCTGAACTATCTTCTTGGTCTCGCAGGATCTCTGTGCTTTGCGCCTTTCAGCTTGATCTTCCCAGCTTTGCTGTGGATGCACGATTCCAAAGCTTACCGTTCAGGATCTGCTGGAAAACAGTCCATATATTGGGTTCATGTCCTGATATTACTTGTCGGAGTTTTCATGGTGGTGGGCGGCACGTGAGTTGATCTTGTCCATATCCTCGTTGTTTTGTTCGAGATTGATCTATACTGACATCTTGATAGATACGGCACAGCAGTCTCAATTCGAGACGCATACACGAGCGGTATGATTGGCCGGGCTTTTGACTGCTCAGATAACTCTGGGTCGTGATATACACAATGTTGATATTGAGGAGGCGCGGAGATATGTAATTTAGACGGGCAGAGCCAGACAAGAGTAGGACGAAGGATACACGACTTAGAGATGAGGTTGTCGTGGGGAACTGCATAGCGAATCAAGATAACTCGAACGAGCGTTATATCTTTAGTCGTTGCTCAGATTGGATGAAGCAATCAAGAAATGTCGTCGAAGATTTCTGCGGACCAGAAGTGCAGGAGGAGCTTCCCTTCACAACTTGAACAAGATCCTAGGACAACGGCATCGACCCCAATGCCCACACTCAGCATCAGCTTTACATATTATTCTGCAAATAGCGTGCATATCCATCTAGTAATAGTGGCATGCCGTCCGACACGTCATCAACTGGTTCTTCCCGAACTCCGCACATTGGTCTGCGGAAGTGTCGTTGCGCGAGTCCACAACAGAGAGAGAAAACTGGTTCGCTTTATATTGCTCGGTCCCGAAAACCAAGGCTACTCTTCCCCACAGCGATTTTCCCCGCATTATTGAGAGAATTAGGTCCCCTTTCCCGTTCGTTTCGCTTCCCCCTCCCCACTCAAGCGAGCCGAGCATGAGCCGATCCGAACGTCTAGAGTCCCCACAATACCCGTGCGCCTGCGCCATGTCCATCTTGGTAAAGTGTCGTCGAGGGAATATCTACAACCGGAGCGGAGGATTGAGGCAATTCAAGGAAGTTTCAAGAATCGCCCTAATACTTATCCACATGCAATTGGAAATTGTGTACCTAGGTATCCCCACGCCCCACGCCCCACGTCAATCACCCTTCTCATGAAAATGCTGGCGATACTTTTACAACCGATATTGAGGCAACGCGTCGTCGAAGAGGGGATTAGGGTGCACTGTTAGGATGAAAGAATATCAACATAAGAGCGAATGCCCCGTCTCGTGAAACACTCTTATTCTCCATCGTATCCAGTTGGTTCATCTCATCTTTGCTTGCTCTTGGCCACCTCACATCACGAGGTCTGACCACCGCCACAATATCAAGATGCGCTCTTCACTTGTGGCCGCCGTCGCGGCATTCTCATCTATGGTGCAAGCTCTTACTCTGGATGACCTCTGTACCACCTCGTACATCACAGCCCATTTCCCAGCTGTCGACTTCTACGACGGTATCACTCTCGATCCGACATCCATCAACACGACTGCCGTAACCAACGCCTCGACCTCGGGCAGCGTTTTCTTTCCTGACGCTACCTTCGATTACTGCCAAGTCACCTTCACTTACTCCCACAACGGTCGCAATGATTCCGTCGCCCTCACATATTGGCTTCCCACGCCCGCTAACTTCCAAAACCGTTACCTTGCGACAGGCGGTGGTGGATACGCCATCAATGGGGGAACTGGCTCCACGGGCAGTTTGCCTGGGGGTATCGAGTACGGTGCCGTGGCCGGCCTGACAGATGGTGGATTCGGGATCTTTCAAGATCAAGCCATTGAGGACTTCCTGCTCGCGAATGGTACGATCAACTGGGAGAATGTCTACATGTTTGGTTACGATGCGATTCATGAACAGGCGGTCATTGGCAAGGAATTTACCTCGACAGTCTTTAACATGACTTCCAACAATGCAACTCTCTATTCGTACTACCAGGGCTGCTCAGAAGGTGGCCGCGAAGGATGGAGTCAGGTCCAGCGTTTTGCGGATCAGTTTGATGGAGCGGCAATCGGGGCACCAGCTTTCCGGTTCGCGTTCCAGCAGGTACAGCACTTGTATTCGAACGTGGTGGAGCAGACAATGGGCTACTATCCACCACCCTGCGAGTTGGAGAAGATCATGAACGAGACCATCACCAACTGCGATGCCTTGGACGGCAGAGTAGACGGCGTGGTCTCCCGAACTGACCTCTGCACCATGCACTACAACATCTCGGCCACCCTAGGACTACCCTACTACTGTGCCGCTACAGCAGCCTCACAGCGAAGCAGTTCCACACCTGCGCAGAACGGCACAGTCTCAGCCACAGGAATCGCCGTTGCACAGAAGATCCTCGACGGTCTGCACACCAGCGACGGGAAGCGCGCCTACTTCACCTACACACCAACTTCAACCTGGACCGATGCTCAAACCGCCTGGAACGCCACATCTCAGTCTTGGGGTCTAGATATCACCTCTCTCGGTGGATCTTTCGTCGAAGTCTTGCTCGAAGAACAGAACGGAACGAATCTCCAGACCCTAGAGGGCGTGACCTACGACACGCTGCACGACTGGATTCTCGAAGGCTGGAACAAGTACAACGATGTCCTGATGACCAATTGGCCCGATCTATCCCCGTTCAAGAAAGCTGGAGGCAAGGTCATCCACTTCCACGGCGAGTCGGACTACAGTATCCCGACCGCGTCTTCGGTCCGTTATTGGGAATCTGTTCGCGAGATTATGAATCCCGGATTATCGTACAACGAGTCCGTCGCAGCACAGAATGAATTCTATCGTCTGTTCCTCGTACCGGGAGGTTCGCATTGCGCTATCAATGACTATGAACCTAATGGTCCTTGGCCGCAGACGAACTTGGCTGTGTTGATTGACTGGGTGGAGAAGGATGTTGTGCCCGTGACGTTGAATGCGACGGTGTTGCAGGGAGAGTTTGAGGGGCAGAATCAGCAGCTTTGTGGGTGGCCGTTGAGGCCATATTGGACGCAGAATGGGACGATGATGGATTGTGTGTATGATCAGACGAGCATCGATTCGTGGATGTATGATTTGGATGCTTTCTATATGCCTGTCTATTAGGCAGACTGTATATAAATTAAAAGGTAATAGTTTAATATGAAAGTTACAGATTTCACAAGTAGTAATATATTGACAAATACTTTGCATTTATCAGGCGTGCTCTCTGGATTGTGCGACCAATGGTCACGACGTCTTTTCGATTCCTCCCATCCTTACGAGGAACTCAAAGACGAAAAGAAGTCAAACGAATCGGTGCCTGGCAAATTCGAAGGGAAAAAAAGACCAACATGCAAACTCCAATAAAATCACCGCAAGCTCAATTCCTCAATGGGAGTGGAATAATCGGCAGCGTAGGGAATGGTATATTGAAATCATTAATAAGAAGGAAGGGTCAATTCGAGCAAAAGCAATCGACATAGCAGAGGGTTTTATAGGAGCGGGAAGAGCCCATCGCAAAATCGGTAGATGCAAAGCGCAAGACCACGAATAGCAACTATACATCCCATTTCTCCCCTTCGCTACTAAATCTCTCAATTTCTTGGGAATAGAGCCTTTCTGTTCCTTGTAGACTAGTTGGAAAAGCTTCCAGCCCAATACAGAACCAAAGAGTCATTAGTAGCGTTCTCGATTCAACAAGAAAGGGGAGAAATGGGATCTTACATAGTATCTTATCGGCCCCACTGGATAGCTTGTTCATTTCTGCACGATATTCCTTCTCACGGCATTAAAGACCGAGAATTTTGAATTCATGAGTAATAACAAAAAACTAGATCGAAGGGAGTTGAGTGATCGTGGACTTGTCTGAGGAAAAACTACTTTATTTCGATGTACTCGTATGAGGCGATTGCCAGATGTTAGGCCCGTAGAGCCTTGGCATCCACGTGATCGGCCCGCTCTTTAATCCGGTCCTTCCCCTGACTGATTCTTTCTTCGACCCTTTCCAACTTCAACAAGATTCCAGGACAGCAGCATCGCCTCCAGCGCCCACGCTCTGCATCGCTTTTACATATTGTTGCATATACTCATGCACCGGATATCCTACTACCCGATGAACCGGAGCTATCTCCATCGCGCCCAACGATCTCCCTCACACCGAATCCAACAGCGGGCAGCGAACGGAGACTTTCCTCCTCACCTTGAGCTCACCAACCAGATGCCATCTCACTCTGCAGATCAATTATCTTGGCATCACACGACCACCTCTCTACAACAAATCATGCTTCTCCTCCGGATCGCGGAAGCTTGATTATTCTGCTCCTGCATAAAAGTGTTGCCTTTTGTAAGCGCCCCACCGTGCTAAGTGGCGTCTATCCAGAATTTGGGTCCGACTTTTCCGAACGGGGGAATCGCACGCATGACAGTCCTCTTCTGCTGTAAGTCGGCAAGTAACCAAAGTAACCAAATATTCGCCATGTTGTCACCACCAGACCTCGGTCGCAAGCTGCCGTGGCTGGTCTTAAGATAGGAATATCCCTCTATTGTCGTCCTTAGCGTCGCTGAGTCCCTTCTCTCAGCGTGTCGTTTTTTGATTCCGCGTTTCTTGAGAGTAATCACTATCCGCAAGTGCGTACAGTTCACTCTGCATCTCCCGGAATTCTCGGGATTTGTTCACGTCATCTTTAAGCTTATCTCCAGCCGCCTCGGGGAGCCTCATAAAAAGGCGGGAGACCACCGCTGGGATAGCAGTGACATTCTGGTGACATTCCAGTGCAGCGAACCTTACCGACAGGATGGGTGGAATAGGCGCGGTCGCTGAACCCCTCGTGGTCATTGCGTTACTTATTGGTGGGACATGGATCAACCGCGACTTTGAGCCTGGCAGACGGAGACGACCCCACGATGTACGAAGGATTTCGGGCGATGGGATGGCGAGATACAGAGATGTGGAGGAGGATGCGGAACCGAGGTCGACAAGCCCGAGTCTGCTGGTTACACAAGAGCCGAAATGGAGGACGAGAACATTGGGGGCGTGGGGAGTGAGGAAAGAAGTGACAACGCCCAATACCAGGCAGTTCAAGGGATACTTTCTCAGTCGGCTACTGGAGAGGTTTCCGTTCTTGGTTGAATGCTGGTATTGGGCGTTGATCTACTGGGTAACCATATCAAATTACATATGCAGAAATTGTGCTGACACCGTTCTTACAGGTCTACCAACTCGGTCGAGCAGCAACAGCAGTCTGGATCGTCGAAGGCACTATATTCGCAGCACGAAAACACGCCATACAAGTCATTGCCGTAGAGGAGAGGATACACATATTCTGGGAGCTGCCCATGCAACAATTTTTCATGCAGAATCAATTTATCATGACCTGGATCAATCGGACATACTCCTTCATACATATCCCGGGTTCGATCGCCTTCCTAATTTGGCTCTTCTACTACACAAACACGAGAAACCACGCCGATGAGCACCAGTCTGACAAGTCGGTTGGGGGAGTGAAGGGCAGTCCTGCAGGCCCGAGATTGTACGAGTCGAGACGACGGACAATGGCGTTTTGCAACTTGCTTGCATTCGTCATCTTTACAGCCTGGCCATGTATGCCTCCTCGCCTGCTGAGCGCAGACACCTCGGACGATAACGCGGGGAAACTCGCTCGAAGCTATGGGTGCGTCCCGTCCCGTCCCGTCCCCTCTCTTCCCCACTCTGCTTTCATCTGCTAAGAGCAGGAGCTGACATTATGTTCGCAGATTCGTAGACACAGTCCACGGACCTGGCGGCGAAGGCTCCATTTGGACCGACAACCGCTTTACTAATAAATTCGCCGCCATGCCCTCCCTCCATTTCGGATACTCCCTCCTCATCGGTCTTACGATTGCCACAATTCCCCTGAACCCCGCACATCCATCCACTTCCTCTTTCATGTTACCATTCTTCAACCAGAGTCATCCTTCACTAGCGCCAAAAATCACACTTCCGAGCTGGAGAAGAATGACCTGTATTGCGGTAGGAACTTTCTATCCGTCGTTGATTTTGTTGGCGATTATTGCTACGGCGAATCATTTCCTACTAGATGCTGTGGCGGGGAGTATGGTTTGTGGAGTTGCGTGGTGGGGTAATGATGTGTTGTTGAATTTGTTGGTGATGGAGGATTGGTTCTTGTGGGTTGTTAGAATTCATAAGCCTGAGAGGGTGGTGGTGGAGGTTGATGAGGAAGATTTTTTCGGTAAGGGTGTTTTGAGGCACTGATTGGATGGATGCATAATGAGCTGGAAAGAGAGTGGTAATGTGCTGATGTGGAACGGCTATTAATGGGTAATGATATGAAATGAGAGATGTATATGAGATGGGAAGGATTGATACCATTTTGGGGGAATGATTAAGGATACATGAATATCAGATTAATTTTGAGATCTTGGGAACCATATCTCGATTGCTTTGGCGATTCTCATGTCTTCGTCGCCCAAAACATTTGTCCAATCTGAGAAACCTGCTATCAGGCACACATGCCAAGCGGCATGGCATGCAAGTCTGTCCGAGACTTTATCTCTGATACCTTTGCACTATTTCTATGTCCTTTCTTCTCAAGGTGTAGACAGTAATCGCAACACTCGCTCACAAGCTATCATTTGCTCCCTGTCTATCAAAATCTAGTGGTTTTCCAATCATTCGTTATCAATATCCCCCATGTCGCCAAATTCAGCAAAGACCAGCTGAAAATTAAATGTCCTGGCTTGATTCCGAACTTGGGAAGTTTTGTTGCATATCACAGGGGCGGCAGTGATATAGCAATGCCGCGCCCACTTGCTAGACTGCCCCAAAAGCGTACCATATACTCGTGTCATCCGGTATATGAGAGATGTATCTGAAATAAACTCTTCAAGTGCAAACTGCTGTTCGCAGCCTGCCCTCTCTATCTTCGTATTGTGACTTACCCCTCGCTCAAGCCTGAAGTGATGAACTATGCAGCTGCTGGCTTTGAAGGTTGCAAGAGACCATAAGGGAGAGAAGTAAGGAGTTTTTATTATCAGAATCCAATCACTTGAATTTCTTCCTGTTCGTCCCGGCTTGTGAATCGCGATATACAGTCATCTCTCCATGAGCAATTGTGAATAGCTTGCGCTTTTGCCCCGTTCCATTCATGGATAGACTCAAGTACAATACTTACGGCGGTACTCACGCCTGCCCTAACTGACTCTTTTACTCATTTCTACTGAACCACTCATCAAGTGCTACCAATCTGATTCAAAATATTTACATTGGAGAAGTATAAAAAACAAAAACTTGTCTCCAGTATCTGCTTTCTGATCTTCATCACCACGATCTCGACAACATTTAACTCAAGGACCAAGAACCAAGAATCGAACTGCAAGTCTCAATAATCTTGCCAACCAATACAACCTAGTCTTCAAACACTTCAAACCCTACAACCCTTTCTTAGACCCAAATTAATATTGCGACAGTGTCATTCACGAATGCACAAAAATTGTACCTCCGAGACACCATCTTCAAGCAAGCTGACGACGATAATAAAAATGAGGGCAAAGAAAGGCCAACATGGACTCAAATAGCCCACTGGATGAATCTCTATTTCTGTACGAACCAAGGCCTCCCGAAAAAGTGGGACTATAGAGATATTCCTGCAGTGATGAAGGAGGACCCTGATTTTTTTGCGAGGAGGAACTTGCCTCCAGAGTTTGTGAGTTCGTTTGCGAGGTTAAGAGCGTGAGGAATCATGACATGGGCAGCAAATGGGAGGTCCGAGGTTGGTGGGATAGAAATTGGATAATAGTTTCATTGTGGTTCTAGCATGGCTTTCTGCATGTCTTTGCAGGCAAAGCATGTTTATTTCGAAGAGCGCGAGCGCTCTGTATTCTTTGTCGGCTGGTCTGGTAAATTGCAGTTCATGAAATTAATGTTGCTTTTCAACTTGACATGGCAGATTGCATCCGTGCAGTCAACATTCTAGGCCTCGTTTTTGTCTGAGTTTGAATGCTCTCCCTATTTATGTTTCGATTGTAAATTGGTCCATTTCCGTTCTGTGACTTAGGCACGTGGAGTGCGGCTCTCCCAGCATATTCTGTCCCCGGCCAGCTCCTAATATGTCCCAAGACCAACGTCTCAAAGGGAAGGATTTAAAGTTGTAAAGAGAAGAAGACAATATCGCAGCTGTGAAATTATTAGAAATAGGCACCACAAAGGTGTTTGCGGATCACATGACTTGACTCAATCTGATGTCGTACCATGCTGTTCCGGCCTTCGACAAGTCTTTCAAGCGAGTAAGAGAACTGGGTTATTGCCAGTATCATGTGAAATACATAATTGTACAGGATATAAGTGGTGAAAATCTCGCTGCTCCTCAGGCCTCTTGGATACACTCTACCCGCTCATTCAACCACAATATTCCGCATGGAAGCTTGTCCTTCATAGCGCTTCAAAAAGTCGCCAAAGAATCCGTTCAGTATCATACAAACGCCAAGAACTGCCCACCTGAAGTCTCCTGCTTCTTGTTGAACAGCCCAGCTGACCCGCTTTGTACACTCTCTAATTCATACACCTCTTCGAATCAGATGAGCTTCGTCTCTCGTGAATCATGTACGGAAGTTCCAAGCCGTTCTTCGAATTTCCTCACTTCGCGCTTTTACGCACAGTATACTGCAGCGTTCTTCCTTCAACCAGTCGAAGCGGGCGTGAGCCATGCACATTTTCGCCTTCCCAGGCTCCGGCTCTAGGATCTCCTTCCACGGCTTGAAATCTGCTGATCCGGACGTTGACCACCGATGCAAACATCCATGTCCGAGTGTCGTCTCAAAGCATGTCGTCGGATTAGCTGTCGAGTTCTGCTGCGGCAGCTCGTGTTGTCGAGACCGCTCACCCCACCAACTTCCCCCCAATTACATTACAACCCCACCGACTCCAACCTTCAACCTCTTCCCCTGATTATGTGTTTTCGTGGTTCATGTCTCAAGGTCCATTCCCATTAAACCCATTCGCTCCTC
Organism: Phialocephala subalpina; assembly: GCA_900073065.1. NCBI lineage: Eukaryota > Fungi > Ascomycota > Leotiomycetes > Helotiales > Mollisiaceae > Phialocephala > Phialocephala subalpina. The sequence continues at coordinate 2,064,183 of FJOG01000006.1, read as the reverse complement.
CGTTGACACCGTTCCCGTTTCCTAGATTCATCTGAGATATCTGCCGCCCTCGAGTGGGCTTCGCTGGCATGGCTATGACTTTCGCGAAGGCTTCAGAGGAGGCTTCGTGGTCGCGGACGCGGCGCTCGTGTTCGCGCACGCGTTCTTGGTGTCTTCGGACTTCTTTCAAACTCTGTCAGCATAGCTCTCTTATGCAGAATTTATATGGGAATGTTCTGGATTGTAGACTCAATCCTCCTCTCGCCCTTCCTTCTGCTTCACCTCTCTTCGTGAATACCTCCAAAATTCCCCAAGCCCCTTCACCCCAAATAGAAGACTGATGTAAATAGTGAACGTACCGTCTTGATGCAATCTGACCTCCTCCGCATGTTTCAACGCCTCCGCCTCGTAATATTGCCTCATCTCATATTCTTCCTGTGCAATCCGATTCTGCTCGTTGCTTATCCTCGCCATCTCCTCTAGCATCCTCTCTCTCTCCTCTGCCATCAGTTCTGCTTCCCTCGCTCTCTCTTCTGCCTGCCGCTCATATTCGAGCATCTGCGGGGTTCGCGTCCCGCGAACCGGAGGTCCTGGTGGTTGAGACATGTTGTTTAATCTTGCTCCGCCGAGGCTCGAGAAAGTTGTGAGGTTGGATTGTTGGAAGGTGACCTGTGTCGGTGGAGGATTCTGGAATTGTGGGAACGCAGCAGGTGGGTTAAGAGGGAATGCTGTCGGGGCGGTGGATGGAGCAGTGCTTGCAGAGCCGGATTCAGCAGAGTCGCCGTTCGAGGATCCGTTGGAGGAGGCGGATGAGGGCGAGCGGGGTTTAGATCCAGCACGAAAGACTTGCTGGAGAGGAATTCGTGGCAATGACATCTATCATTGAGTCCAAAGTACTCTTAAAGAAAAAGTTTAGGGGTGTGCACAGCACAAAAAGGCAGCTAGCTCGCCATTCGTGCCAGTACCAGGTGGTGAAAAAAAAAGGAGAACAGTGCGAAGAGCGCGGTGGGCAATTTTCGTGACAAGTGTCCACTCTTCTGCATCGGAGTGAGTACTCAGGGATTGAGACGAGGTCTCAGGTCATATACCTTCCTCCTCTAGTCGTATGTCACTCGATAACTGGTCCTATTTCCAGCTAAGTGTGTGATCGCCACCAGCATTGCATATCTGTTCTCTCTAGGATCATCCCATCCTTCACGGTCGATAACCTTATTGAGTGGATTAATGAGGGGTCCGTGAGACACGTCTTGTATCATATTTCCGCGCGCGGTACGGATGACAAGTAGCGTGAGATTCGGGGAGGGGAGAGAAGATCTGAGGCCTGGGTAGTTTTTTGGAACTTGGTAATTCCGGCTCCTCGTCTACTCATCCCTGGGAATAAATTCCCAAGATTAATTAGGATTTCGATCCTCAGATTCGCAGCCAGCCTAAATTCACGGAAGATAAACAGAACAGATTCCGATGAGCTGGTTATCGATGTTTGTGAGATGGTAAAGGTTTCAGCCTCGAGGGATTTGATGTTTCGGCGTTTCAGCCTTGCAGGGAATCGGTGTTCCGTCGGAAGCGAGACGTGAAAAGGGGCGTAAGCGCGAGAGACGAGCAACAGGACATCTTTGATCTCCAACGGATCCGTTTTGAACACTGGATCTGAGGTGGCGATCAGGATTGGTCCACCAATAATGGTGAAAACTAACAGTGGGGAATCGTTCGAGACCGGACCATCGAGATGTAGGATTTGAGATGTCGAAACACGTGATCGACTTGGACGACGATGAAGTGCTCATCGAGCGATTAGTGCAAGAGGCCGTATCTGAGCCTACCCATAAAACAACTGGAACGGCGCGCCCCGTGGAGAGCTGTAGAGATTCTTCTCAAAATGTTCATACTAAATCTTGCTTACATCCACAGCACTCAGGTTGCTCGCACCTGCAGCGTCTGACACGTCACATGTTGCTCAAGGACATATATTTCAGACCCATGACTGGCTGGAGTATCAATACCTTCTTTGCATAACCCAACTGCTTTGCCCAGTGGCTGGAAAATTCTTAGTATCGAGGAGCATAATCGCCCGTTGCCTTCGTCCAATTCGAACTTCGCTTGCTGGAAAACCTCGGAGATGAGAAGGAATTCTAAAAGCAGAAATTTATCAAGCTCTATTCATGTACACAAAGATTTAAAGCGGACAATTCTTCAAACAGGAGGGTTGTTCTTCCCTTCCCTTGCAATAGCGAGACGCTCTTGAGCAACCCTTAAACCTTTAGCGATGTATTCTAATCTACAGGTAGTTTACATTGCCTAGCGACTTGAACGACATCATCCCTTGGAATTTGAGGGCATTTGATCCCTTAGCCTTTTTGACTTAAGGAAGGCCAATCTGTTACGGTCATATGCACGTGACCTCACATTCTCTATATAGCATCTCCATAGCCGAGGTTTCCTAACTTCAACCATTAATATTATCATCACTTCAACCAACCGTAATTAAACGTTACACAATCATCTTTGTGAATTAATGCTTATATTCTCTTCTTTAATATCAAAGTCTAATTAATCGTATGAAAATTATATTTTATTTTAGATTTCTAAAGCCTTTAAATTATTAATAAATATGTTTTATAAATTTAGCGAGCTATACTAATCCACTTACTAAATGTACTATTGGTCAATAAATCGATATATTGGTAAAATTCGATTATTTAATAAATAAATAAATTATTTATATTTTTTTAATATTTATATATATAATATAAAGAAATTTAATATATAAAAAAAGTTAATTTAAATAAATTTAATAAACTTTTTTTTACTTTTTACATTTTTTATTCTTTTTAAAAAATAAAATAAAAATTTTTATTATTAATA
>FJOG01000006.1:2030489-2051950 GCA_900073065.1 Phialocephala subalpina | reverse complement strand
GATCTTTTCGTCCAACAGCTCTACTTTCACCTCAGTTCAAACCGTCCCTTCATTATGCAGCGCAGACTGAGATGGCATGAACCATGACCATGTTCGAGCACAATGTCCCACTACAACCAACAGCAACCAACAGCAACCAAAAACTGGCAAGCGCCTACTTCAAAGCCTCAGCAAGGCAAGCGGAGCAAAGCCTCTCCAAAGCGAGGAACCACTCAAAGGTGTTCCTAGTAGAGCTGCAACGAAACCTCACCAATATTCAGAAACGACTTCCATTTCGAGACGTGAAGGTCATCACGTGATTCCACGTACACTTTAAGATTCCATCTCTGTCTTTTTCCGCAGCATAACTTTCGCTGAAAATCCTAGATTACTGCCTGAATCTTAACCGAGCCACTAGTACACTAGCGGAATCCGGGTTTACCCCATCAAAAAGTTGCGATGGGGAAGAACTCATCCCTTAGGTGTAGTGCCGTTGCGTGTTGTGCATATTCCAACTCATGCCTAGGTATCAAGCGATATGATTCTCATTTACTTGAGTTTAAAGTCTCTCATGTTATCTCTTTTATATTCTTGGCAACTATTCTAACATTAGAAGTAGAGTCTTACGAGATGAGTTTACAAGAGGTGGTGAGGTTTAGATCTTGGGTTAGGCAAAATTAAGAATAAATTAATGAGCTGAGGGCTAGATGTGAGCGGTGAAGGTGGGCTGCCAATGTCCCAAGTTACTTCATGACTTTTTGTAAGTTTTGTTGCACGTCGCAAGCCTTTCCTCAGCTCTAATACGGGTGGGAGGTCTCGCTGTTCGACAGCCGGGAGTAGGTTGCTCGATATGGTAGAAGAGTGAATGAGATGACCTTCAATGTCCCAAGTTACGCCCTTACTTTTCAACTCTTTTGTTGCACGTTGCAGGCTCGTCCTGAGCTCAAATACGGCAAAAGGTCTCGACGGCCGACATGGCGAGGAGTTCTCGGCTCCGAATGTTCGACAATCCATGAGTGCAGCATTGGACGCACATTCTAGCCCTCATACTCTTTCTACTCTCATTGGGAGCGATAAGAACATCATGCTAAATGATCTTTTTTAACCACGATTGAAGCCATATGTAGTCCTATGATCTCATCGTAAATACTTCCTCTCCAACTCCCTCATATGCGCATCTCCTTGTAATTCAAAAATCTCCTTCACACTCGCAATGTCCTTCTCAACCCCCGCAATACCACCCTCATCCAATATCTTCTTGAACGTGCTTCTCATCCCCGCAACAGCTGACCTGATCGCATGATTCCCACAAATAATGAGTCCGACTTTGTTCAGTCCGCCAACCTCTGCGAACGAGAGTTTCGGATAAGCAGTAGGTACAATCACTAGAGGAACTTTTCCATTCCATGCCTTGCAAAAGGAGATGATCTCGTCGGGTGTCCTTTGCTTGCTGTGGATGAGAATTGCATCCGCTCCAGCATCGACATACGCCATCCCCCTCTTCAACGCCTCCTCCTCCCCAAGTCCCGCAATCAACGCCTCCGTCCTCGCAATAATCAACATCCCTAATTTACAACTCGCTTTCGCAGCTTCGATCTTCCCCTGAAATTCCTCAATAGAAACAAGGACCTGGCGTCCCCCGGAACGGAGAGAGGAGTCTTTGGGGAAGGTTTTATCTTCCATCACGACTGCGGAGGCACCTGCTGCTTCAAATTTCGGCACGTTATAAGCCACGCTCACTGCGTTGCCGAAACCGGTGTCGATATCTGCTATTATGGGGATATTGACAGTTTCTGCCACTGCTTGGGATGAGCAACTGAAGTAAAGGGCTGGAGGAAGAAAGGGATTACCTGAGCGCGCCATTTCAAGATGAGCGGACATGGGGAGTATAGAGGCGTCTGGGACGGCGTAGGAGGCGGAGAGCTCGAAGCCTGATGCCCAGATTGCGGGGAAGCCGGCTTCGGCTGCCAGCTTGGCGGAAAGAGGGTTGTGGGCGGACATTGCTATGCATGGTTTGGAGGTATTAGATAGAGCCGCTCGGAGAACGGCGATTCTAGCTTTGGCTGCCATGTTGACGTGATCCAAGTTAGTGAGGAGAGCACGTGAAAGTCAGGAGGCGGAACTGGTGTCTGTGAAAATTTTAATACTTAGATTGCATGAAAGCAGCTTGGCCTCATCCCATCCTTCATATTATGAGTCTTGAGGACTCTGGAAGAAGTCCGAGGGTTGGAGGCAAAAGTGGGCGGGATCAGCGCGCAGCATGATCACGAGACTTTTGAGATCTCTTTTGATGTCGTCTCGTCCGAAATGGAGCGAAGGTGACTTTAAGTATAACAAAAAAAAGACGCCGAGGACAGGCAATGCGAAGAGAGGGAATTACAAGGGCATAGTTCTCAGCCTCTGAGCTTCCTGAGGATTCTAGCTTCTATTGCAAGAGATTCCCTGAATCACCATTGAACAGAAGCAAACCTCCATCACTAGGAACTAAACGCATAAAGCAAGGCACGCATCTTGAGAGCAACTTGAAAATCAACAAGACAGAGGATATTCGAGAAAAGCAGAAATGATACGGAGGTAAGGAGATGGAAGGACACAAACGCCGACTTACCTCGAAGTTAACGTCTTAGTAACACAAAGCGGTCATCGTGCTACCACCGATACCAATACCATGTTTTCGTGCTCGTTACACAGCATGACGGGTCGATACATACCCGTTTCTGACACTCACCAAAAGGTAAGACATTACCCCCCTTTTCAAGCCAAATGGGCCCGTTATCGGAACCGATCGCCAATTGCAACCCCGCAGTCTTGGTACGGGGAATCCCTACGCCACTCAATTGGATAATTCCCATCCTCGTGATGTCGTGATAGGAGACTTCCTTCATGTCATCCCAAAGCCAAGGCTAAGCTTTCGCCTCTGCAGTCAGCATGCGGCAGTGACACAGAAAAAAGCGAATGGGGAATTCGCCCTTCTTTGTTATCTCCAGAATCCAAGGCCGAGAAGATGCGAAGCCGAGATGATTGACTCACTTGATATCAAGATCTCCTATTCCAAACGGTCTGGCACAGTAAAGAAACGTGTTCAAGTGGACGACACGTTGATGTAAGGAAGATATTTTGCTCCCGATGTTGTGGTCCCGAGTCTTCAGTTCGGCACCGAAGAAAGATTAAAATCCGATACCCTTGACCCTTGTCGATAATCCCTGTACGACTACTAAACAAGCAAAGTTCCAAGCCTGTCATTGGCCACTTGGCAGATCGTTGCCGTTTTCCCCGGCGCAAATCAAAAATGTAACGGCGAGGACGAATTTGCTATAACAGGAGTAGTCGACGATTAAATGACTCCGTCTTTCTCCAATATCAACACTCTCTTCCTTTGCCTCACCTTCAAAACTAACAACATGAGTTCTTTATAGCAACAACTTCAACACGACACGAACAGCAACGACAATGGATACAGAGAAACGGTACGAAGCTGAAGCCCAAGCCGAAGCGGGGCCAGGAGCAGGAGGAGGAACAACAATGGAAGGTCAAATCTCAGAACACACCCACACCCACAACCACAAACCTTCCTCCCTATCATCGAAAGACCTCCCCAATGGCTCACTCGATACCAACACCGGCGACGAAGAGCCCGCCATGCCCACTTCTCCCACCGCAGACACAGCAACCAAAGGCGAACCCACCTCCACACTCCCCGAAGACACGAGGACAAAGTTCGAAACGACAGTCATTATGGCATCCCTCTGCATGTCTGTATTCCTCGCCGCGTTAGATGTTACGATTATTACGACAGCGTTGCCGACTATCAGCGAACATTTCCATTCGAATGCGGGGTATACGTGGATTGGGTCTGCGTATCTGCTTGCCAATGCGGCTTCTACGCCTTCTTGGGGCAAGTTCAGTGATATTTGGGGAAGGAAGCCGATTCTGTTGGTGGCGGCTGCTATATTTTTCGTGGGGAGTTTGATTGCGGCGCTCAGTGTTAGTATCGGGATGTTGATTGTTGCGAGAGCCATACAGGGTATTGGTGGTGGAGGATTGATTATCTTGACGAATATCTGTATTGGGGATCTGTTCAGTATGCGGAGTCGAGGGGCATATTATGGGATTATTGGGATGGTTTGGGCTTTTGCTTCAGGCGTGGGACCGATTCTGGGTGGGGTGTTCACGGAGAAGGTATCTTGGAGATGGTGTTTCTACATCAATCTTCCTTGTACCGGAGCAGTGTTCATCATCTTGGTGTTCTTCCTCCACCTACACAACCCGCGGACACCGGTATGGGAAGGATTGAAAGCCGTGGATTGGGCAGGAAGTTTGACAATCGTGGGAGGAACATTGATGCTTCTTCTTGGACTCGAATTCGGAGGCGTCACCTACCCCTGGGATTCAGCAAAAGTGATCTGCCTCATCGTCTTCGGCATTGTGGTAGCAGGCCTTTTCGTCCTCAACGAATGGAAGCTCGCCCGCTACCCAGTCATGCCTCTCCGACTCTTCAAACACAGCTCCAACATCGCCTCCCTCGGTGTCTGTTTCTGCCACGGCTTCGTCTTCATAGCAGGAACCTACTACCTACCTCTCTACTTCCAAGCCGTCCTCGGCGCCACACCTCTCCTCTCCGGAGTCTACCTCCTCCCCTTTGTCATGGCACTATCATTCACGTCAGGAGGAACAGGAATATTCGTAAAGAAAACGGGAAAATACCTCCCACCAATCTATTTCGGCCTTGCGGTCATGGCCCTCGGTTTCGGACTCATAATCGACATCCCCCTCTCTCCTGGCTGGGCTAAAATAATAATCTACCAAATCATCGCCGGCATCGGAGTAGGACCAAATTTCCAAAGTCCTCTCCTCGCTCTCCAGTCCAAAGTTGCACCGAAGGATATCGCCACCGCTACAGCGACGTTCGGGTTCACGAGAAACATCTCAACAGCAATCTCAGTAGTGATAGGAAGCGTCGTCTTCCAAAACGAAATGCAAAAACACTACAACACCCTCCTCTCCTCTCTTGGCCCCACACTCGCAAACCAACTCAAAGGCGGTTCAGCCGGCGCGTCCGTAGGCATCGTTTCCGCTCTCCCTCCTGCACAGAGAGAAATTGCGAGACATGCGTTCTGGTCTTCCTTGAGGATTATGTGGATCATGTATGTTGCGTTCGCGGCGCTGGGATTGTTTGTTAGTTTATTTATTGGGAACCAGAAGTTAAGCAAGGAGCATCAGGTTATTAAGACAGGTCTGGCCGAAGAAGAGAAGAACAGAAAGGCTGCGGCGGAGCAGAAGAAGTTGTCGAAGGAGCAGTTGAAGGAGGAGAAGAGGGCGAGCAAGGAGGCGGAGAAGCAGGAGAATAGGGTCGCGAATGGGGATGTGGCTGGTGCTGAGGTGTGATGCATTATGGATGGCAATTTTGTGTTTTGAATTTTAGTCGGTGGATGGAAAATGAGCATTTCAGGCGTTCTGAGCATACATGTTTCAGCATTGTACCAGTTTGGAGTTCAGATTGCATCTTGAGGAAAATATTGGGTTCTTGTTTGAGTATATAACAATAATTTCAAAATACATATTTTACCATCAATGTCGCCTTCAACACTTATCGATTCTACGACTTCCGCAACGTTATCGCTGCGTGTTGACTGGCTTCCAGGGTCATCCGAGGCTGCTAGTGATGGATCGGGGAATGCGCTCACTGTTTGGTGGGTTAACGGGACTCAAATCAAGAATACTACGAAGAATGTCCCGAGGTTCACGAGTACGCCTATGATCAGTATGTGGAGTAATGCTGGAGCTTTCATGGGGATGATGCCGTTAGGACAAAGCGCGACGGCCAACGTTGCTTGGATCGAGACCGCGTACAACTCGATGTCGACAACGTTAGTTGCGCCTGGACAGGTTTGTTCGCTGGAGGTGCAGCCGGGCAATCTATAATGACGATGATTGTAATGGAAACTTGGTTAAGAATTAGAAACTTTTTATTTAGAAGGTTTCTCTACTTGCCTTCAAAATAATGATACAAGAATCTTGCACAAAGCTCGAGACTTGAGAATAGCTAGATCTCCTGATCGACCAACAAGTCCTACTCACTTACGTTTCTTTATGCGAGATCTGGTTACATAATAGTAACGTCTTTTAAGCCACTGCTTTCTATGTTTTCTCATTCTTGATTCATTGTGTCTTTCAGTATATCAAGGTGATCTCAGAGAGTGGAGGTGGAAAGGACAAAGACACTTGAAACTTCCGACTCTCTTACTTTCACAAACAGAATATTACAGCGTATTTATAGAGTTCTTATATACCTTCCAAGCATGCTTTCGTTCTGCAGATATTCAACTGCACTCGTCCTTCATAAACTCTAAGTGTCCAGGCAGATTGTTGGTGCCCTGTTCACCTCGATTTGGATGAGATAAGTACCCCAAGAGACATCATTCATTCAAATTATTTTTACGGACTGTACTATCAGCATGCAATGAAACAAAAGAGCAATCCCTCAAGTGACCGACCCAGAAAATATGTGTCGCCTGACGCCTACGACCCATCAAAACGAGCAGACTATCAATCAAGGTGTAGGCTGCCCAAATCTCGTGGCCCTTGGTCGTCCTACATCTCCAGCTGGTTGCGGTAGAGTTCGGATCAGCAGGATCAATAGGCGGCAAGGTGTGGTTACTGGAACCGAATCCGTAATGAAATCCCGAGGGAAGCTTCAAATTGTTTGCCAAGGAGAAGCCATTATATGGTAGTCGAATGGCCAAAGCATAGATGCTTAATGCCAATGCGCCAATGGCCAGAAAAGAGCCAAGTGCAATGACCCACCGATCACACCCAGGATTGTAGTTATACGGATAATGCTCACAGTTTGGCCATGTTCCGTGGCTGCATTTAGCAGGCTTTTTGCAACTATCCACAGGAAGTGGCTTTGCGGACTTGATCTTCTGAAAGGTGACTACATGTTGCCAAGGGCGGCCCAAGTGTTCTCTCTCCTGTAGAGATAAATGTGTATCTAGTGGAGATCTAGGTCAGCCATTGTTCAATGTGACTTGGTGTGCACTTCTATCACGTACCTGTGTGGGGCTGGGGCTCGGGCTGGGGAGATAACTTGACCCCGATGCCGTATACGAGATGTCCTTTCTCTGTACTGCTCCGTTTTCTCGTCCAGTATCCAAGCCGGAATCTTCGACGTTTTACCATCACATGTCTTGGACGCAGATCATGTCGAAGCTCCAGAGGAGCGAAGTACTGTAGTGCATTGCATTGGGCGAATAGTGAGGCATAATCGGCGATAGAAACTGGATCCCATTTGAGTCCTGTTGATTTCCCGTAGAAATGGCAGAATATATATAAGGTATAGATAATCATGAGAGCGTAGCCGAAAATAAGTATTACGGCTGGGTACAATCGTACAGTGAGTGTCCAATATGCTAGATTTGTGGTGGGATCGATATGCTGGGTGCTTGCGAATAGAGCTACCTTGAGACTGACGATGAAAGATGTGATAAATTGACACATCAGGGAGAATATTGATAGGAAGTTTTTCGGCGTTGTCGTGAAACTCTGCCACGGAAACCATGCACCACCAACACCTTTCCAAGGCCGAGAGCCTTCATTTTCCTCGCCCTTTTGGTCGGCCATGCTTACGAAGGGCACCATCCTCAACGCTTCACGTACCGTTTGCCTGAAGAGGAGGACAGTGACAGTGCCAATAATTGAAGGGAAATATCTTGAGATCATGTGTACATTCTCACTGGAGAGTCGAAAGTTGTGTTTCGGATCTTCGATCGACTTCCACATGAGAACACCAATTTCTATCGCTGTCGTAGTGTACAATACTACAAGGAGGACAACGGATACCCCTCGCAGGATTGTTGGCCGCCAGTTGAGATCATTGAGACTGGGACGTTCGGCGGCGATTTCCTTGGTGACGACCATTGGTAAGAGGGAATCTGTGCACAGAAATATTAGCAACCAAGCATAGTATTGAAAGTAGACATTGAGCAATTGTTTCCCAGGGAAATCTTTGACTCACATAGTGCGCGATTTGTCGCATGTATTGGGTTTTCAGCAGCGACCCTTTGACTTCGTTGTGGAGAAAATGCAACGCTTTCCCCAAGTGTTGGTGCCACGTTATCGTCAGCTGCATTCCTAGAGAGAAGTCCATCTTGTGATCTGCCACCGTCAGATGAAGCTCCATGGGAAGGACCACGGCTAGGACTCGGTCGGCCGAGATCACTACCCGTAGCCTGACCTAGTCCTAGGTATGAGTCGGAATCCGCCATGGCGGAACAGGTTATGGCGTTACATGAATTTAAGTGTGAAAACTTCACAAGATAAAGAAAATATGTTCATTGTTCACGGTAAGGCTAGAGCCCCAACTCTATATTTATGACCTCGAGGAGGGTTCCGTTCAGCCTCACCTCTGTGACATATCGGGGGAACAAAGCGGGATGGCGATGGTGTGAGGGCAGCCAATCATACCGGGATATTGCGCAGTGCAAGCCCTATTCTGATAAAGTTCTTCAGCTCCTGCAAGCCACACCGAAACTGACAGAAATTCCACCCCGGCATCTGTCAGCTTCGAAATTACGAAACAAACGCCGTCGATAGCCTAGGGGTGAACTGGAAGAGTGAGATGAGCTCCAAAACGTCGAGACCATATGGGGTAGTGCCGCCGGTTGCGTTTAAGGCTCAAGATAGACGAAACGGCTCTTTAAATGTCGTTACAATTGAGATGGGCTTTCTTGAGGCAGCGTTGAAGATAATAAGTGCAATGGACCTTTATTCTTCCTCATTAGTCAAAGTCATGCTTACGGCGAATTGAGCCACTTTACTGGCCTCGAGGTTGGCGATGATAACAGCTTGTTACACAACCTAATTGAGTGGCTGCAGGTTATTGATCAGGTGATAAGGCTGGATGTTGCCTATTCACTCAGCCGCATATTTGCTTTTCCTCACATTCAATCTTCTCCCCGATAGCCCGAAAGAAGCTATTTTTATTATCGAAATTGATATCGAAGATCATAAAGATGACTCCGACGCCAAGGAATTCGAACCCCATCCAACAGCCTCCTCACTCAAAGACGTTCTCAGCTAAAGCCCGCTTCGCGAATCTGCCCAGGGCTTGGCTTTGTGGATTATTCGGGTTGCGGGGGTTGGTAAAGCCCTGGACCTGACGGGTATCCAGAGCCTGAAGCTCCCGAACCGTAAGAAGGATACATGTCTGCTCTGAAGGTATTAGCAAAAAGTGAAATCTCTCTTAGATATTGACATTCATACCGGGGAAGATAGTGGAGCTGGTGGAAAAGAAAACGAAACGGATGTCGAAAAGACTTAGTAAAGGATCAATAGATACGGCAATGCGAAAACAATAGAGAGTTATATAGAAAAGCTGAAAGTTGTCTGACGGAGAAGATGTGATGCAAATCGACAGGTCCATGGCAAAGACTAAATGCTTTTTGAAGCTGCCGCGGAAAAATAATAATACCAACACTACGAGGAGGATCTTCGAGACTACCTAACTAAGGAACAGCTACAACTGACGTGGTCATGAGACAGGTCGCTGTACTATACGCGCGGCGGCAGGAAGTGTGAAAATGAGAATAGTGGGTTGTTTATTCAACAACTGAGTGAGTCTTCCGTATGCGCGCACCTTGTGTAACATTTCAACATAGACCTGTTACGGAAAAGGCCTGAAGCAGTAGGCCCAGACCATGGAGAAGAATACAGTAAGTAATATTGGAACGGAGGCCTCGGCAGACCTGAGATGCCTAAGATTACTGGTAGCGAATCGGGTCGGCGCCACTCGCTTCTGCCCGGCGCTAGCTAGGCCTTAAAAATTCCTTACCTTCAGTAGGTACCTACTCTTCATCCTCCTCATCTTTCCATCAACACCGGATTATCGCCTCAAGATGGCAACGGAACATGTTACCCGATTTCAACCATGCTACCTCTTGCGCGACAGCAATATTCCCTGCGTTATATGGGGCGAGGACGCTGTTGGGTACTACGGAGTCCCCACAGTAGTCTTCAGCTTCTACATTCTCGTCCCCGACATCGATCAAGCTGCTGAAGTCCTCATACAGCGAGGATGGCATCTCGAAGACAGCGCGCAAACCAAATTTGGAAACATCCCACTGCGAAGCGCCCATCACCACTTGACGCCGCCAATCGATGTGACCCAGAACGAACCCGCCTGGTCACCGGGAATGGGACCACCTCCGCCACCGAGTAAAAAACCTCCGGGACCAACGACTACTATCCTCCTTCCAGCCTCAGAATGGAACTTCACTTTCCCATCAATCATTGAGAGTTTCTTTCCGCCTTTACCAGAGCTTCTGGATGCTCTGATCGACAAGCTGCTCGATGGCCCTCTCACAGATGGGATCTGGAATCAATTGACAGTTCTCATAGCCTACCTATACGGTTATGTCCCTGCTCTGAAAGAAAAGTCTTTCGCCGAGCATTTGAAATATGAGCATCGGCAATACCATTACGACGCCTTGTCAGGAATGACAACGGGCACGGTACCATTCATACTTCATGAACGAGAAATTCGCGATGCGTTGCGGGAGGGCAGGTTTCAACTGTGTGACTGTTCTGCGGATCAAGAGGATGAGTCGCTATTCACGGCTAAGGTTCAGGCGCGGCTTCTGGCATTGAACGGTCCGCCGTTCTCAGCTGAAGAGTATGAGGCTGAGAAGAAAAGGGAGCTGGAATACGAGCGGTCGTGTTTTGATTAAGGTTTCAGCAAGAGTGATCCGAGAAGGTGGAAATGAATCCATGTTTCCTGTGAAAAGCTTGCTTCACAATCTCTGCCATGAACCCACCTCCCTTCCCCAAAATCCATCCGCCATATTCCCCTCCACGGAACTATCCTCAATCACATGATCCATACCCAACCCTTCAGTACTAGTCTGTAGCAACCGTTACGTGGACAGGCCTTGTTTGTGTAACGCTGGCCCTGTCTCTCTAAGCCGGAAGATAAGAAGATCCGAGCTCCATAAGTGATCAGAATTTTACCTCGACTTATGATAAAAGTTCTACAAGTGATTGAATAGTTTTTCGATCTTTTATTTTAAGGATATACTTCGAGTTAAAAGAAAGATAAAAGGGCTTTATACTCCGAGGTAAGAAAGTATATAAGCGTAATATTATTTAGAGTTGAAAAGAAGAATATACGAGCATAGTTTAATTAATACTTTTCGAGATTTTATAAGATAGTTATACGTTAACGGAGTGAAACCGTAAGACCATAAAACCCGTAAAACCAGAACGCACTAAAAAAAACCGACTTATAATATATCCTCAAAGTTATATAATTAATTAGAGAGATTTGATTTCGTATTACTGTAAATAATAAGGTGCTTGCGTGCGTGCGCTTGTATGCTAGTAGCGTCCTAATTATATACTCTTTTTCTTCTTCGGAGTATATCCTCAAAAACAAAAAGCCGAGTGTTTTCCGAGTCGGCTTGTAGAGCTCTAATACTAAGCCAAGGGAGAATTCTGACCACTTACGGAGTCCGGAATTTCTTGTTTTCCGGCTTAGAGAGACAGGGCCAGCGTTAACGGTTACTCTAGTCTGCTAAGAATTTGTCAGTTGGAGGACACTAAATGGGTCCTCATTTTATGTGTATATAGTCCCAGCTTCCCCTTTCTTAATTCTGCAATCGATTCCATCTCACAGAATTAAGGTGGCTGGCATACTAAAATGTGAAGGGCTGGAGCACATCATCAACTTGAAGACTTATTCCACTATGCAACACGAGACAGTTCTCCTCCGTGACAACGGCAAAAAGCATCAAGTTGAAATTTAACGATATTGCATCGGCTGCAATCGTGGCTTCCAGGGAGCTTGTCCTTGCCACAAAGAAGGAGACAACGCCTGCGTCAGAATCTGCTAGTACCACAAGAAATACCCCAACGCCAGCGTACCACAATACGTTCTGGCAGCCGATAGAAACGAAAAGAACTACTTCCCATGCTCAAGATGCGACTTCAGGGCTCCGATCACCCTGTGTGTCTGTATAGCTTCTGCGGCGCCAAATGCTTGCTCTATGTTCACCATCCGAAGGCAAGAACGATAGGGGCGTTTACTTCCTCGATGGGTCCAAGGACCTGTGCCATATATGTAGACATGCAGCACCTAGTGGAAGATATGAATATCTACCTGAGGAGCTGGAACCTTGTGCTTGCTGTGAGAAGTGCAATGTTTGGTGCGGAGAAGCATCATTTGGAGGCAGGCCGGCGCTGTCTCTTTGAGGATAACAACCACGTATAACGGAGATCGTGAAGTATTGAAGTCTGGTCAAATATCGTGGTGAGAAAGCAAGGGAAAGACTTTTTGTGTTGGAGTATTTCTTTTCAAAGTTGGGAGAGACTTGGTGGAGGAAGAGCTTCGGTACACACCCTTGGCGATAAAGGTTTTGCTTTCGTTGGATTTCGATACTTTACAGTATCATGTACTGCATGTATGGATATGAATGATGCTTTTCAAACACGAATTCTGGCTCAGTGAATGCTGCGTCATCAAGTGAAGTTTTCCCACAACTTCTTGCAACAGCTCGCTAAATTTACAGGGCTTTGGAAGCCTGGAGCAGAATGTGACTTTCGCACGATTGAACAGACCTTGATACTGAAGAAGAGAGCATTTTCTATTCTTTTTCTCTCTATCTTTTATCTTTACCTTAGAAAATGTATACGTAATAGCAAGAAATATATGGATACTAGTACGTGACCATTTACTATTGAACCATATCCTCGAATTCATTCGAGAACATATTTGAGGTACTAGATAAGTATTAGTCACGTTATTAAGACGTATAAACTCCGACTTGCCAGTAGAGTTCCTATGCCAATGCCATCCTCGGACAATTGTCCTGATCCAAATGTGACTTCAGCTAACCTCTTCTTCCGCTTCTGGATTTCCACAACTTGCTGCGGAGGATTAGTCTTCTGTTTGCTTTTTTTGACGTGCACCACCATATAACATGCGAAACTACCTCTTCAATCGAATTCCGCGTGAGATATCGAATTGTGGTAACATTCCGCCGTTGTCCCATTCGATGGACACGACAGAGAGCCTGCTCCTCAATCATAGGATTCCAGTGAGGCTCTAGAAGATAGGCTCGAGATGCGGCTGTTAGGTCAAGCCTATCATAACTCAGCAAATCGTAAAATGATAGGGGCATATTTGTACTCACCCTGCGCCGCCGCAGCTAATTGACACGAGAATAACGCGGACAGCGTTCGTCTGAAATGAGCGCAGGGCTTCAAATCCCTTCGCCAGAGATGTTTTGCCGTCAATTCTCATGTAAATCGTCTTATTCTCATCCAGGATTTGTTGGATAACTCCGCAGAATGGCAACGACGAAGACAGAATGCTATGTATTCTCCAAGGGCTTCACGGGTTGCAGGTATATGCAAATCAATATCGGTACAAGCATATCGTGGCTTACATGGATCTGGTGGTCACCCAAAAGCTTGAAGTGCCTCCACATTTTGTTTTACAGCTGGAGGGGATCCTCAAGTATAGCAAAGTCAAGGCGACTGAAGGCTTGATAGGATCGGCTGCAGTTGGAACCTCCAAGGACGAAAATGCAGCCGAGCGACATTCTTCACTAGAGAGATTCCCCGGATTGAGCTCGCTAGTATCTAATCTGGAAGGATTTCGAAATGGCTTGAAGAAGCAAGACTGGACACAAAAGTCTATCGAAAGTAAACTTATGTTCCCTAACTAAAAGATTAAACCGGTTCTGACTTCTCACAGCTGTGTCGCTAGAAGTTCGTAGCTCGGATCCATCGTGGCTGAGCTCTATCCGGCACTGTTACCAATCTGTTTTGAAGGACCTATTGAACCCCACATTTTCGCAACGCCCAGCCTCTGTCAGCGAAGAGGAATTACGAAAGTTCCGAGATACATACAGAGACTCGGCTTTCACCTGCAGATATCCACATTGCGATCGAGCCGCCGAAGGATTTGATTCTTCGCAAGAACGTGAGAAGCACGAAGCCAAGCATAGGCGGGAATATCGCTGTGATGCACCGACGTGTGCCTATTCTGAGATGGGCTTTGCAACTCGAGCTCAACTGAATCGGCATACCCGGAAACATGACTCTGAGATCGCTGACGAGACAAGGCTCGCTGAAGCTGTTAGAGCTTTCAAGAGGAGACGACTCTCCTTTCTAAATCATGCTTCGGCAGACCCAGAGGTGCTTGGCTATACTGCGTACCTCGAGCTCCCGGTAGGGCAATTCCGAACAGCCGATGACATTACCGAGAAAAATGGGAGCGCAATCCCCAGTTGCAAGGACTTAGAGGTTCTTTTAGAGCCACTGGAGCTAGCAGTTGACGTGGTTAAAATCCGTAATTCGGTATGCGACAGGGCCATGCGGATGCTTTCGCAGGCCAGAAAAGATAGACTTGAGGAAATCGAGACTGAGGGAAGAGATGAAGAACGGAAGGAGAGATTGAAAAGAGACGCAGCAGATGAAGAAGAACGTGGCAGGAATAAGGCAAACAAAGTCAAGAAAAGAAAAGATTTTAGTTCTAATAAAAGAAGAGAGTCATGGAGCAGGTGAGAAAATCTTACCCACCGTTTTCTTGGTCGATAGGAGATAATACTGGATATACTAGTCAGTGATTTTTTTGGGTGGAAAGGGGATGCGTTGCGGAGAGCGATGGATGCGGGGTGTAGTAGTGATTTACTTGGGAATTCGATTAATTGTCCGACGTTGAAGACGCAGAGTTTGGCGTCAGCTAACACTTGTAATGAGGCGGTGCAGATGAAGGAGCAGTTGGAGGGTGGACGCCTTCCATGCCGGTGGGTGACAGTTACTTCTTGAGTATCAAGTTTGTGGAGTTGAAATGTTGGATGGAATGAGAATGGATACTAGGTGTTGGACTGGGATATTATCAGATTCTGGTTTGCACAATTCTGGGCACTAAGGTTCGAAGGATGGAGGGGATCGTTTGAAGCTGACTTTGTTTACATATCCTCATGAATCTCATGCACTTTTATTCACGAACCAGTATCCAATACCGCACCCCAAAATCCAAAGAGCCACAAAAAACACGAATTTTACAGGAAAGCGATACCATCCCAACCCAAAAGACTTCCTAAACGAATCACTATCATTCACGTGCGGAAAATCCACCTCCGGCACATCTTTCCCCAAGAAGTTGCACAGCGGTTCCCAATCATCTCCTAACCGAAACTCGAGGAACTCTCTCTTCCCATCAACCGCAAGCTTTCGGACTAGCTCATTGTGCTTTTCATATACCCTGATCCCATGACGAGAAACACTTCCACGAAAATAGTATTTGATAATTAGATCTAGTAGATGGAAGAGCGATTTCCCTTCTTCATCGGAGAACTTAAGCTCAAGTCGAGAGAGACGCGATGAGTGGAGAGCGGAGATGGTGCGGAGCATGGAGGTTTGCCAGCTTGAGGGGGAGCGTGTTGTGAGGATTATTTTTGCGTGGGGGAAGGCGGTTATTAGTTCGGGAACAAAACAGGCTGCTGGGATGTCTGTTATTGCCTAAAGTTCAAATCAGCTTTCGTTTTATGAAGCATTTGGTGTTTGGGACGTACATTGTAATTTTTGAATAACTCGTGCCATTCCGTTTTCGTTAAGGTTTTGGGCTCGATCCGGTTTTGGCCGTATTTTACCTCTAGGGCTTCGATCCAACGCTGTGTATGCCCAACATTTTCAGATACCTCGAAGAAGTGGTAGACTTTCTTGTAGCCGAGTTCTTCGAGAGCAAGTTTCATCGCTGAGAGTTGTTAGAGACGGACTTTGAAGTCAAGTGCGGGGCAGCGCGGGGCACCTACACATTGTGCCTGTGCGACACAGTCCCAATACTAGAATCTCCATTTCTGCCATAATCTGGTACGTAGAATTCAATCTTTCATTGAAAAATGATGGGCTACTGTCTCTAGATTCGGTACAACTTCTGAACTCTCCCAATTCTTGGTAAGTATTGAAGTCATAGCCTGATGGAAGCGAGACAGACGGCGGACAACACAGTCGGCGCTTTTGTCTAACCTATTTGGCATGTATGCCTCAGAGCCTGATCTAAACCATTGAAATTAATTCAAAGCTATCGTATGATAGTCGAAAGTGATTGCGCCTTGCGATAGATACCTGCTTTCCATTGGAGGTGTTGCAGGCTTGCAGCATGATGTGCACAGCCACCGCCTGAGCAAATCCTCCGCTTGGCTGTCTGTCAGCCATTGGTCAACGGATGCCACTAGATGCAGGTGTACAGAATCACTCCCAATGAACTGAAAGATAACTTCGATGCCTGAAAATGCGTCTTGAGTAGCCTAGCCGATCCCTCACCACAGCAGGGCGAACGGGGCGGACCGCTTACATCTGTTCGCAGAATGATGCCAAGGCTGTCAACGACACTCGACCATAAGATTATAGGGAAATGATATAATGCCCTTTTCATCCTTGGTTTCACAGCATTCACTGCCCAAAGTTTTGCTGGCGAATTCTCACCCACGTCCAAACGCGACATCACTTCATACATATTCGAGTGGACATCGTAACTTTCCTCTCACCAAACCCCCTGCCATTTAAACTTCCACGCATAAATCAAACACTATATATTCATCATGGGAGGAGGAGCGAGCCACGTCGCCAGTCGTCCAAAGACACACGCAGAACTCGAGCGAGAAAGATATCTCCGACAGCAGAAGGAAAAGAAACGACAAGAAAGACTTCAACGAGAAAGACTTGCAAGACAACAACTCGAGCGAGAACGAGAGCAACAACGGCGAGAGAAACAGCAAGAACTAGAGGAAAGAGAGGAGTGGCTTCGAACGCATCCGATTGCGTATGAAGAACGGAAATGGTGGAATATTGCTTGGTGGCCTCTTTATGTGTTGCTGAGGGATCGAGCGGCTTGGAGGAAGGAGCTGAGGAGGAGGAAAGCGCGAGCGGGGCATCCAGATAGGGGTCCTGAGGACCAAATACCTTTGAAAGGTCGGGTTTCTCGACACGATCGTGTTGCGGTCGAGGGGCTTGGTGAGGTGAGGCGGCGTATATGATTTTCCGAGAGGAGTGTGGGATATATAATGAAATCAGGTGGGGGAACAGTTCAGGATGCAGGAATTTGACCAAGCAGTGTTAGGGGTGCGCTCGCTGGAATGTCCCCAAAAATTTAGTGCAATGAGCCTGAAATACAACGTGTTTTGACTGTTTCTAAATTCTCTCAGTCACGTGCAGTGGGAAATTTGGAGCCCTCAGGCAACCATTTTCACTAGACACTTAAACTGCTCACGGAGATTTTCGTCGACCACAACCTTCTCTTTCCCTTCGTCTTCTATCTCCAACGTCCTCTTCAACGCTCCTATAGCACATGCACGCCTCTTAATACTCTATCTATCCCAATAGGTAGCTCGCGATAAGCCTTTCAGGCAAAATGGGCAACACCCTAGATTGTGGCTTTCGGGCAAAGTCCCTGTGCCATACCAACACATTCCCCCCAGTCGAGCGTCAAAACCTCCACGAATGAAAACGGTATGTAGTACAAATACCGGCTAATACCCAAAGTTATTCCGTATGCATACAATTAATTACATGGTATGGTCATGGGGACGTTACGATCATGTTCCTCCCCGTTGTTTTGCGATAAGTTCAATCTCTCGCCCGTTCGAATTCGGAGTACGATGCCAGCAAAGAACTCATTCGACTTCAAATGGCTAATTTACGACGTCTCAGAGGTGCGTTTGGGAAGGGTGAAGAAGAGATAGTTGTTTCGGCAACGTCAAACGATGTGCTGGATGAAAAGTCAATCGTCCTTGAGGACATCGCACCAGCCTACGTCGACGATTATGAAGAAGAACACTACAAACTTCCACCAGAGACGGCCGAAGACTTTATTACCGAGGTCATTCACGCCCGCGATAATCCAACCCTCAATCCATGGACTTTCAGAACTTTGTTCCTCGGTGAGTGAAGTACTGAGCCTTGTTCAAGCAGACATTGACGAGTTCAAGGAACCGGTCTGGCTACTCTCGGCGCCGTTCTTGCAACCATATATTACTTCAAGCCTCAGACCGTAGTAGTTTCAACTGTCTTCCTGGCTGTCATCAGCTATGTTCTCGGCGAAGCAATGTCCACCTTCATACCTCGAAAGACGTGGCTCGGACGCTTTCTCAATCCCCATCCAGTAAGTGTCTGATGTGCTCCTTTTCATGAGTACATTGACTGAGACCTTCTTCAGTTCAACAGTAAAGAGCATGCCATGATTATCATCATGGGATCGGCTGCCTGCAATGCGCCTGCAGCCATCGAACTTCTGGCTGTTCAAAAACTGTTCTACAACGAGGAGCCAAGTCCTGCTGTTGGAATTTTCCTGGTCTTTGCTTCCCAATGTTTAGGATACGGAATTGCTGGCCTCCTCCGCCGCACCCTCGTCTACCCAACGAAAATGCCGTTTCCCAACAATCTCCCGATGGTATCACTCGTCGAAGCACTGCACGGCGAGAAGAGCCAGGTCAAGAATAAGCTTCGCGTCTTCTACATCGGCTTTCTGGTCCTGTTCTTCTACGAGATCATTCCGGAATTCATCATGCCCGTTCTTGTCGGAATATCATTTTTCTGCCTTGCAAAGAGAGATAGTATCTTATTCACAAACCTTTTCGGAGGTTCCAATGGCAATGAGGGTCTAGATATCATGGGTCTCTCCTTCGATTGGCAGTATATCTCGAATCCCAGTCCCCTTTGGTACCCGCTTCAGACACTCTTCAACAGTTTTGTGGGGTACGTCCTCTGCGTTGGAGTATTTACAGGTGTTTACTACGGCAACATCTGGCGCGCACAAGACTTCCCGTTTCTCTCCCAGCTGCTCTTCACAGGCGAATCAAAAGACACGACTTTCGTTCAGTACAATCAGACTGCCATTCTCAATCAATATGGAGAAGTCGATCCTGTTCTTCTTGCTCAGCAAGGTCTTCCGTACTTCGCTGTCACGTTCGCACTCTACATTCTGGCGACCAATCTCTCAATCACGGCGACTTTTACACACATCTGCCTGTGGAACTGGAATGACATCAAATCCGCTCTAGACTTCATTTCTTTGGCAAACCTGATCCATTTGCTCAGCCCATGGAAATAGAACTGGAAGTTCTGGACCGCCAAGGACTCGAGAAGTTGCATCGCCGACACAGAGTACGATCCCCACTTTCGTCTCATGCTACAATACAAAGATACGCCAGATTGGTGGTATGGCATAGTCTTCGTCGTCTGTGTTGCCATCGGTTCCACGATGATGTATTTGACCAAGTCAACATTGCCATGGTGGGCTTTCTTCATTGCTTGTGGCCTCTCTTGTGTCTGCATCTTGTTCTTCGGAGCTCAGTACGCGATGACTGGGTATTGTCGATCAATTTTCTCTCTCCTCTGCTTCCCATGAGGTTAGTAAGCTTGCCGCTCTTGCTTAGGCGCGAATCACCCTCGGCTCAGTCAACTCACCTGAGCTGTATGAGCAACCTGAGCACCCTGAGCAACTCACCTGAGCAGGCTTGAGCATCTTGAGCAAGATTTACCATATCGTTATATATTTTGACTTTTTGCTTTTTAATTAATCGTACTTAATTTGACCTCTATTCTTTTATATCATTTTTATTAAGTTTTAATAATAATGCTCAAAAAGCTTAAACAAATTTCTAAAGAATTTAAAATAAATATTTTACTTATAATATAAATTAAATTAATATAAATATCCTTAAAAAGAAGTATTATTTTTCTTTTTATAAATTCTTTTTTACTTTATATTTATATTTTAATATAATAAAATTAATAAAAGCTACTTCTTAATCTTTAATAAAAAAATTTTAATATTTTTTTATTTATTAAATGAATTTAAATTTAAATATTTGTTACGTATTAGATTGGGTATCTTATTATCGCAGTTTTTAGCTGATTTATAGTTACCATTTAAAGTTATATAACTTTTATAATTTACGTAAGACTCGCGTAAGTTTACGCGTAACGTAAGAAGTTTTATAAGAATTATATAATTATTATTCTTAGGTTATTATTCTATATATGTGACGTGGGTGGGGAATAAGGACCGCACTAGTCAATTGAGCCAAAAGACTTCAATATTCCAAGCAATTGGAATATTGCTTATTCAACTTTATGCATCCTTTAATGAGCCGCATCACGTGATATCTCAACCACGTGCTAGCGCACACATTACAATATATAAAGGCCTTTTGAATTTCTGGTAAAAGGGTAGAAATTAATCTAATATAAATTTAATTTATTATTACTTTTTTTTATTTTATATCTTATAATATTTCAAAATTAAATTAAATATATTATAAATATTTATAATAATAATATTATTAAATTAAGTTTTATTATTTACTTATAAATAGATTTTATAATAAATTAATAATAAATTTTAAAATAATTATTATTAAAATTAACTCCCCCCCCTTTTAATTGGCTACTTCTTTATATCGATTATTTCGTTTATTTTATATTATTTTATTTTGAATTATTATAATTTTTTTAATTTTTTTTATTTTTATATAAGATAATATAAACTTATTATTTATAAATATATCAAAGTTTTTTATTTTAATTTAATGATTTTTAACTTTAATTTAAATTTTCTTAATAATTCTAATTTTTATAAACTTGGAATTTAAATTAATTTTTACTTTATATCGTTTTTTAAGTACTAATTATTTTATTTTAGCTTTTAATTATTTAATTTGAAATTCTTATTAAATAATAATAAAATCCTTTTTATTTATATTCTTTATAACTTTTTTAAATAGTATTTTACAAATTATAAAATTAATATCTTTAAATCTCGTAATTTAACGAGTTTATTTCTTTATTTTATTTTTTATTTTTTTTAAGGAGTTTTCTAAGTAATAAATAATTTATTTAAGTTTTAATTAAATATAAATTTTTTTCTTAAAGTTTATTTAGTTTATTTTAATTTGATTATTATTATTTTTAAGTAATAATCGATTTATTAAAAGTTTAATTATATAAATCAATTATAATTTTAAAGTTTATTATTTTAATTTGATATTAATTATTATTAAAGTATTTTTTCAAGTTTTCTAATAATAATTTAAGAAATTCCACTTTTCGAGAAATATAAAATTAGTCAAAAAAAAAAATAAGAAATTAAATTATTTTCGGTAAACTTATTTTAAAAAATTAAATACTAATAAATCGAGTAATTAAAATATATATAAAATATATATAAATAGAAATAAAAAGTAAATATTATTCGAATAATATTCCTATATAAACTCCGTTATCTTATAGCTTTTATAGTTATCCAAAATAAGAAGTCGAGCCTCTAATAAATCACGTGGAATTATCTAAAAAATAAATACTTAATATATAATTATTCTAAGATAATAATATTAAATATTTAGTTATTTTCGATTATAATAAATTTCTAACCTTTAAATTTCTTTAATTTAATAGAAAACTATTATTATTATACTAATTTG
>FJOG01000006.1:1981535-2021150 GCA_900073065.1 Phialocephala subalpina | reverse complement strand
ATTATATAAATAAATTTAAATAATTAAAAAAATTAATAAATATTATATATTAAAATATAAATAATAATTAAAAAAATATATAAAAAAATAATAAGGTGCCTAAGTAGGTTCTCCCACGCTATATTTTAAATAATCACTAGTCCTAATTCGGACTCTGATTTTAGTTATTATAGTGGGCAAGCCGCTCAGGCTCCGCTCGGGCTTCCTCAGGCTCCGCTCGGGCTTCCTCAGGCTCCGCTCGGGCTTCCTCAGGCTCTGCTCAGGCTTGCTCAGGCTTGCTCACCCTCGGCTCAGGTTAAAGCAGCAGCTGCTCACGTCCAGAGACTAAAACGGAACTAGCAAAAGGGAAAATTAATCCTGAGTCTATAGGTATCGGTACAATACTCAGCCTGTCATCCAGATGATCGGTGGATACTTGCATCCAGGCTTCCCCAAGGCCAACATGTTCTTCGTGGTGTTTGGGTATAACAGCGTCTGGCAAGGACAGTTGCTACTGAGCAACCTGAAATTTGGTCAATATACGCATCTGAGCCCTCGAGCAACTTTCACTGCCCAGATTGTAAGTCATTACTGTCTATCTTCGATATGTAATTCACTAACAAGCTCCAGGGTGGAACGATTGTTGGAAGCATTTTTTCGTACATTCTCATGTCCTCAATCACCACAAATCAACGAGACATTCTTCTCTCCATCGAAGGTTCCAATATCTGGTCAGGCCAAGCTGTTCAAAATTACAATTCTCAAGCCATCGCGTGGGGCGGCCTAGCAAAGCACCTCTTTTCAGCAGGTGGGATCTACCAATGGGTATGCTATGCTTTCCTGATCGGGTTCACGCTCCCTGTACCTTTCTGGATCGCTCACAAGTACTTCCCGAAAATGAAATGGGACTACTGGAACACTGCCATCATCGCCAACTTCATCGGTCTACTCTATGTGGGAATCAACAGCGTTACGATGCCTTGGTTCTACGTTGGGGTCATCTCGCAGTTCTACACGAGGAAGTATCGACCGAATTGGTTCATCAAGTACAACTACATTCTCTCTGCGGCGATGGATGGCGGGACGCAGGTTCTGGTTTTTATCCTCTCCTTCGCTGTGTTTGGTGGTGCTGGCAATGCGGTAAGTGACTTCAGTCCACATGTTATGGCAGAGTGAGTTGCTGATGGCGCACAGGTTACTTTCCCGCCGTATTGGGGCAACAACTTCAATCAAGGAAACCTCGACTACTGCATGCTAAACCCATACACCAACGGCAGCTAAAGAGGTACCTACCATTGTGAACATTTCTAATGCGAATACGACAGACCGCGAAATGGGAAGGAGCGATAGGTAGAAGTGTTTCTGCAGACCTTTGAGATTCAGTTTGAGCAATTCATTGGTTGCGATAAGATCTACTGGTTCTCTTCCAGAAGTCTCCCAAATATGCAGCCCAGATGTACGGAACGCCAAGTAACGTTACCATACTTTGACGTTTCTGTATCGCGAGGCACCAGTTGCTGTTATCTCGCCAATCCCCCACCTTTGCAATACATGCCACGTTGTGACACCTTCCCCGCAAAGCTTGTAGGGCGTCAGGGGTCCAATGTCGACTCGGTAAAGACAGTATACTAGCGACGTGCATCGTATGGTATTGACGAAAGTCATTTGCCACGAGGCTGCATAGAGACACCAGCCGGGTCTTTTGAAAGGTTATGTTGCAACTACATTTGGATCGTTGATTGCATGATTGTAACCCCACGACGGGTAAACCCCAATCTATGGGACCGTCAACGGGTTTGTTTCACCTTCCTACACCAGCACACCATTTGAGGGATATTCCAAGCTCTCATCTGTGGTAGATAAGAGTTGTCTAAGGAAGGTCCAGATTCATAGATCCAGACGACTGTCATTGGCACGGACATTCTCCCAACCAACCATCACAACGATGGACCCTATCTCAGCTCCGACCATGGACCCCCACGCTCCACGAATCCTCTTCATCGGAACGGGTGCCCAAGGCCATGCCTACGCAGAACCAATCACAAGACTTCGA
This sequence comes from Phialocephala subalpina, assembly GCA_900073065.1. NCBI lineage: Eukaryota > Fungi > Ascomycota > Leotiomycetes > Helotiales > Mollisiaceae > Phialocephala > Phialocephala subalpina. The sequence goes on along the minus strand of FJOG01000006.1, from coordinate 2,019,118 downwards.
CTCGGATGGGTCGTCGCAGTATGCGAGCCGATCGCTTGGAAGCGTGGGTACTTTGGACGAAGATACATCTGGGGTTTTGACGGTACCGCTCCATTGCCTCACGAGGAGTTTGAGGATTACAAAGACTTCATCGAGTATGAGAAGAAGAGGCAAGGAAGAGTCAAGGCTGGGGAGATCCAAGAAGGAGATCATGAGTTCAGAGGTGTTGATGCGGTGTTCGTTTGCGTGTTGGATGAGTTGCATGTCCATGTTGTGAAGGCACTAGCTCCGTTAGGTCTACACATCATGTGTGAGAAACCGCTTGCAACCTCGTTGCATGATTGTATCGACATTCAACAGACACTCAAGAGAGAATGGGAGGTCTTGGGGAGGCAAACCATCTTTGGAGTTGGGCACGTGCTCAGGTATAGCCCGCATAACATGCTGCTGAGAAAATTGGTCAGAGAGGACAAGGTGGTCGGGGACGTGGTCAGCGTTGAGCATACCGAACCGATAGGGTGGTGGCATATGGCTCATAGCTTCGTCAGGTGGGTGATCAGTTCCTTTGCATTTGGCTGCTCGGCTTTAGCTGATAAACTTGAAGAGGCAATTGGCGGCGTCAAGACATGACAGCACCCTCTCTGCTCACCAAATCTTGCCATGACATCGATTTTCTCATGTGGCTTCTCTGCTCCCCAGCCTCGGAAGCCGGTGACACCCCGCATCTACCATCCCTCATCTCCTCGACAGGAAGCCTGAACCAATTCCGCAAAGCCCGGAAGCCACGAGCTGGCGGCTCAGCTACCAACTGTCTCTCCTGTCCCATCGAGTCGAGTTGTCTCTACTCAGCGAAAAGCATCTATGTACCCATGCTCCCAGACCCCGATGGCCGTGAGTGGCCACTCAAAAGCGTGGTTCCAGACATTGAAGATCTCGAGGCTTTGGGAAGAGATATTGCGGCGAAGAGGTTGCTCAAGGTGCTGGCTGAAGATTACACTTCGGAGACGCCAGACTCGGAGGTGAAACAAAGGTCTTGGTATGGACGATGCGTTTGGGAATGCGACAATGATGTTTGCGACGATCAGGTTGTTACCTTAACTTGGGAAGATGACCCCTTCTCAGGAGTGAATGCTCCGGGTGAGGCAAAGAATGCCGCCAGCGGAGCGACGACAGGAGACGTCGGAGGCCTGAATGGACGAGGAACGAAAACGGCCATCTTCCACATGATCGCTCCCACAGAAAAGATCTGCGAAAGGCGAGGTCGAGTCTACGGCACAACAGGAGAAATAACATACGACAGCAAAACCATCTCAGTCCATTCCTTCGCCACAGGAAAGAGTGTCTCCTACACACCAGGTGTTGCAGGCGAAGGTCACGGCGGCGGTGATGAGTCGATGGCTGAGAAGTTCTGTCAATCTGTACAAGCTGTGAATGCGGGACAAATGGCTGTTAAGGTTGCGCAGAGACATTTCCTGGGGTGCGATATCGATGAGATTGTTCGAAGTCATCTTGTTGTTTTTGCAGCTGAGATAGCTCGTAAGGGGAGAGTTGTTGTTGATTGGCAACGCTTCTTGGAGGACGTGGCAGTGATCTGACGGTGTCAAGAAGAGTGCTGATAGGTTCTCACTATTCTACATTGCATACTATGTGCCTAAGGATCTTGATGTACAAAAAGGTATGCTTCGCAGATGCCCCGCCTACGAGGTTACCCCACCATTAGGGGAGAAATGCCAACGGGGGCGCTGAAAGTCTATTGCTCTTCCTGTGGACGAGTTAGTCTTTCAGCGAACGAGACTCAGACTGTTCATCGAAGTCTGATTTCAGATAACAATCACTTTCCTCGACATTGACAAACAAAATCAATGACAATCACCTGCGGCTGAATTCGAACGCCACTCCTCGGCACAGCCCTCGCCAGGTCAAGGTCCCATTTTGGCCACCTCACTTCCAATTCATCGCGCATTGATAACCTTTCTGTTTGACACCTTATGCTCTTCGTACGAAAGCACTCTCTTACGCTTCGTACTCTTGTCCCATAGCTTACGCTGCCTCTTGATCAGACTTCCAGCCTGATCAGTCTAAGTTCAGTCCTCAGTCAGCCTCGCCGCGCCGCATCACCTCGACCTCTTCCAATGGCGGTCGAAATATCGCTCAAAACAGCGTACCGGGCTGTCAGTTCAATAAATGAATCAGCGACGCTTATTCTTCAGCAAACTGCCATTGGAGATCAGAGCCATGATCTACGAATGTGTTATCGCAGACCGGTATCCATGCCATCACATAATCATGATCCCAAAGAACACCAACTATCCCACCCTACAACCCGCAGCAACCCCTTCCTCGCGACTATCCTCTGTCTTGCTCGATCCAAAGGAGTTCATGGGAAGAATCGATCAATGGATGTATAAGCGCCCAAGCTTCTTCGGCAGGGGGATGTGGGGTTTAAAGCTGATCTTCTCTTGTCGACAAATGTACGTTGGCTCCCATCGCTCCCCATATTGTTACTCAAGCTAAATATCCCAGGTATCATGAGACGATCGGTCTCATATACTCTACCCTCAAGTTCACATTTCTCTCTTCCGATACACTGCATCGCTTCTTGCGACTCACCCCTCCGAGAACCTGTCGCACATCACTTCTCTCCAGGCCCGTTTGACAGTCCCGGATGCATATCAGTCCCGTCGACTTTCATACGAGACTAGACCACGTGTTCGATTGACTAAGACAGAATAAGAGCAGCAAGTGCAGTACCTTCAGACCTGGGATACTCTTCACCAGATAGGCAATTCGAGAACGCTCTGGATCGAACTCTTGCCACCTCCCGTATTTGGGACTGAAATCTTAGAAGAAAATTTATTTGGTGTCATGATGGGCATGAGACAATTCAAGCGCAGCGGTAAGGAAGGTGAAGGACTGATCGTGAAGTATTGTGGTTTTGATGGCTCTTTGAGGTGGTTCAATCGCTCGGGTTATCTTTTCTGTGAGAATATTCGCCCTGATGAAAAGTTGAAGAAGCTCATTGAGGCGAGGGAACCCCGAGGTGAGGTGAGGAATGAGGTTTTGCCCTACACTTGCCTAAAGAAAAAACTGCGTCCCAGGGCGATGAAAGGCCAGCGAGAGGGCCGGGGTTTGAGAATGGGTGGAAGAGGAAGTCCTTCCTCGGAGGGAGTTGGCTTTGAGGTCAGCATAGCGGGCCAGGATCACGTACTCTTGAGAGGTTTATTTGATGTTGCTTATATCAACACCACCATACCTAGAGCATCCAAACAGCCAGCGGTCCACGTGATGTGGCACTGCCACCACGCGAGCTGGTTCCTCACCGACCACAAGCGCCCTCAGCTCCGTACAAGTCGGAAATCGAATGTATAAATCCAACGTTGCCCGTTGTCGAGCTTCGTCTGATTTTGAGCAAGGTTTGACTTCCCATCGGCATAACTTCGATGATATCAGCTACAAGATCCTGGACCATCAGTCGGGTTGGAAGAGAGCCTTGGGTCAAGAGGATCGAGGATTCTTTAGACATTGCCCATTCTTGAAGTAGAGGAGTGACGTATTTGAAATCGATGCCGCTTCGACCTTGTCGTCTTTTGCGCATTGCTTGGTGGTAACGAAGGCTCTGGAGCGGCTCTGGTAATGCAGTTCTTGATGTTACGTCGATCTGGGCAAATTGGATCTGTCTGGTACTTTCATAAGTGTCGATGAGCCGACTTGATGTTACGGAATGATTTGCTGTATGTATTAGTTTTGGAAGCAAGTTTTCTTTCTCGGGAACTTACTTATCATGATTTGTTTCACCTCCACTAACAACTTATGGGTCTCTTCTTGGCCCTTCTTGGAAGACTCTAGCAGGATATGCATTCGTCTTAACTCAGCTTGTGCGAGCGTAGCTGCGAGGTTATCAATTCGCCGCGTCTTTTCATCAATTCGATCGACCAGATCTTTGAAGCGTAGAGAGTATGGGTTCGTGAACGACTTCAACATGTGCATGAACTTTCCATCTTTGTACCATTTCGACGCTCTATCAAAAAATGATATGATCTCAGAGTACAAATCTTCAACGTGGCTCTGCATGAGTGGGATCTGATACAGCAAGTCCCACACTGGAATGTTTTCATAGCATTTTCCATTTCCGTCTCTGGACCTGAGCAGATGCTGCTTTAGCCTGGGCCGTGAGTGAGCAAGCCTAAGCCGAGGGTGACATCCCTGGACTTAAGTAATTCGCTGATCTAACTTGAGCTGAGCCCTTGGTCCCGAGAAGGCTAACAAGTCGGCTGGATTACGCATAGGGGGATTCCCTTTGGGGCCTCTCGCGAAACGGCTATAGTTTCTACGTTATTTATATATAGAATTTGCAGATCTTGGTCTCACTGAAAGGTGTTGATTGGCGTGCCATACGAAGAGCCCTACTTCGGTCTCACTGAAAGGTGTTGTTGATTGGCGTGCCCATACGAAGAGCTCAGACGCGTACCACGATGAATTTATAAAATCCCATCATGTATCCCAATCTCCATTTAAGTCCGACCAGGAGGTATCCCCATCACGCGCTCCCCCGCGCAGTTGTTCCCCAGACCCATTTCCATCGCCCGGTTGATCACAGTGAGAATGAGCTCGGCACCAACGACCATTCCCTCGTGGATTGGCGGTAAAGAAGAATTCGCCTCCGTCACCTTCGCCGTGACGGATCCTTCGACCGGCGAGGTCTGCTGGGAGGTCTCGTCCGTCAGCGAACAGGATGCGCGACGGGTTGCCGACACGGCGCAGGCCGCCTTTCCCGCATGGGCAGCCACCAAACCGCTCGCGCGGCAAGCCATTCTCTTCAAAGCCGCAGATCTGATGGAAGAGCGCGCGGACGACCTGGTGGCCTACATGTGCACCGAGATGGGGACGGATGCAGGGACGGCCCGCCAGCTCATCGTAGGGCTCGCCATCACCATGATGCGCGACATCGCCTGCCGCATCTGCGAAGTTTGTGGCACCGTCCCCAGACTCGGGAACGATGGCCAGAGTTGCATGGTATGGAAAGAGCCGTATGGGGTGGTTCTTGGGATCGTACCCTGGTAAGTGTCGCTTAACCTTAACCTCAACACCTGGGAAAGGGGACGACGAGGGGACGACGAGGGGACGGCGAGGCTGAACGGTGAAACAGGAACGCTCCGTATGTGTTTGGGGTGCGAGCTGCAGCGACGGCCATTGCAACTGGCAATACGGCCATCTTAAAATCGTCCGAAATGACACCTCGCTGCTACTGGGCGCTCGGGAGGCTCTTTCACGACGCCGGAGTTCCTGCGGGCGTGGTGAATGTGGTCTGTTGCCGGCGCACCGATGCACCGTCTGTTGTGAATGCCATGATCGAGCATCCGGCGGTGAAGAAAGTCAACTTCACTGGAAGCGCGAGTGTCGGTCGCAAGGTCGCCCAGCATTGTGGCTTGCACCTCAAACCCACCCTCTTAGAGCTCGGTGGGAAGAACAGTGCCATCATTTTGCCCGATGCCGATTTGCAGAAGGCAGCTCAAGATTGTCTTATTGGGGCATTTGCGAATGTACGTTGCAAGAATTGCGTGGGCCATGTGCTAACGTGAATACTGTAGTCGGGCCAGATCTGCATGTCGACCGACATCATTATAGTTCATAAGGATATCGCAAACGAATTCCTGCAGACGCTTAAGCAAACCGCCACGGCCATGCAGGACTCGAGCGAATCATTACCTGTCGTTGTATCATCGTCTGCGGTGTCTCGGATCGCGGCCATGATTGAAGATGCCACGAAGAAGGGAGGGGAAGTCTTCCACGGAGGCTTGCCGCCACCTGGACAGAAGACTGCGCAGGTGATTCCGACCGTAATTGGCGGCGTTTCCAACGACATGATCCTATGGACGGAAGAGGCTTTTGGGCCGCTGGTAGGCTACAGGCTCTTCTCGGCTGAGGGCGAGGCAGTGAAACTTGCCAATAGCCAAGGGTATGGACTTTCGGCTTCGGTGTTTACGCGCGATCTTCGCAAGGCGTTCGCACTGGCAAGGATGCTTGCGTCGGGGTATGGCTCCGGAACCCTGATTAAAAAGAATTTTGCTAACACGTCCAAAGGCAGGTCCACATTAACTCTATGACGGTGAATGGCGCGGAAGGTGTGCCCTTCGGAGGTGTTAAAAATAGCGGCTGGGGTCGGTTTAATGCTAAGGAGGGCATGGAGGAGTTCCTAACCACGAAAACTGTCACCTGGGATGACTAGCAATCATAATAGGTATATAGCCTAGGGATCGCCAATGGAGTCTTAAGGTTCAGATAACCCTTGCGTAGCCTTTAATTGATTTTTTTTGGTTTGGCCCTATTTGTTACCCCGTATAATGATTATTATAATAAGAATTTTAATTTTCCTAGAAATTATTATAATATATTTTTTAAATATTCTAAAAATTATTAATATTAATTTGAATAATTTTAAAAAATTTATTATATTAAAAATTTAATTTTTTTAAAAGAAAATATTTTATTCGAAAAATTCTTAAAAAAATTTAATTTCTTTATTATTTCGAATATATTATTAATTATTTTTATTAATTATTATTATAATTTTATATATATAACCTTATATTCCTTATATAATATTTTTATAATCGAGGTTTCTTAGATTTTAATTATTAATAATATTATTATTTTAATTAATCGTAATTTATATTATAATTATAAACGGGATAAAATAATATTATAATAAATATATAAAATTTTAAAATTATTCGAGAATTTTAATTTTTAATTAATTAAATTTAAATTATATATATTTATATAAAATATAATATAAAATAATATAAAAGTATATTATATATTTTACAAAAGTATATTATATTTAATATAATATATTTCTTTAATATTATAATATATGCGCTAGAGTACATGGTTAAGTATCACGTAATATAGCTTATTAAAGGATATATAAAATTGAATAAATAATATTTTATTAACTTGGAATATTAAAGTCTTTTAATTTAATTAATTAATATAATTTTTATTTCTTATTTATATTATAAATATTTTAAGAAAATTTACTTTTTAATTAAATATATATATTCTAATATTAATTCGAATTACTTTTAGAAATTAAATTCTAAAAACGAAAAAGAAAATTATTTATATTTATATCTTATAAATTATATTCGATTTTAAAAATTAATAATAATTTTTTATTCTTAAAATAATTTTCGAATTCGAAATATATTTATTTTTTATTTAAAGTTTTTATTTTAAACAAATAAAAAACTTTTTAATTATTCGAATTAAAATATTAAAAATATATTATAAATTTAAAAGTATACTTTTAATTAAAATCGAAATAAACTTATAATTATTTAATTAAAACGAGTTTATTCGATTGATAACTTATGACTCAAAGAAGAAGATAAGTCTTAGAAATAATAACGCTTTAAGCTCCTACTTCCTCCGCCAGTCAAATGCTTCCAAATTGTAAAAAAATATTAGGGGGGCGCATTGCGCTGAGTGTAGTGCGCCCCTGTAAAATACGCAGTGCGCCCCTGTACCACTCGCCCGCTAAGAGGGCGTGGCTGTCGCAGCTTCCTAAATTCTTCTCTCCCCATCGTCTTCACGCGCAACTTTCACACCTGTTCGAATATCTAGACTTGACACGGAACCTCCTAATCTCCATCATTCATCACAAGCATTACCTTCTCGACTGTCGAAATGGATCCTTACGACCTCAACGTTCCAACCTACCTCCTCGACTCGGTGTTCCCGTTTGGCGACTTCCTGTGCGAAGACGAACCCTCTGAATCTTCCAGCGCGTCCACAGCCCCCACCACATTCTCGCCCAGCATTGGTGGGCAGTACCAATTGAATGGTGCCTCATTGTTCGACACCGAATATATCGACCCAGCATTGCTCAAAGGCCCTGACACAGCTGCTATGGGCAACCTCATCAACGACTTCACCTTTCCTGCGATGCAGTACACTCAAAACGAGTCCTCTCCATACCATCCAGAGCGGCAGTCTCCAGCTACGGACTTCGAGCAGCAGCAGCAAATGTTTCTAGCTCAACAGGGCGTCAGTTCATCTGAGGTCGTTTTTCCGAACGCCCTGGACACGTCAGCACAGGGCGATGCGAGTTTCGATTGGCCCGGAGCTCAGCAAGAGGTCCACGGGCCAACTGGCAAATTGGCTTTCAGCCAGAGGGAACACTTCGCGTAAGGTTTTTTTTTAGACTGACACTTGTAGGGCGTTCAGACACACCACCGCTGTGTTGCCGGGAACATTTTCAGAGTCTGCGCAGGTACCTGCGGCTCCAATGCGTTGCGAATGGCCATCATGCAAAAAGGAGTCTTTCTTCACTAAAGAGCACTTTACTCAACACCTGCATCGCCATCGTGATGAGGCAAGAGTCAACTTCGTCATTCCAGGTGTATGCCAGTGGCCTGGCTGTCGATCCAGAAATTCCGGAGTTATATTCCAGACCGAGGCCCACTTCACCCAACATCTCAAGCTTCATATGAAGTCCCATTGGTGCGATGTCCCTGGATGCAAGCACGGGGAAGGTTTTGCGAGACAGTATGACCTAACGCGTCACTTGAAAACCCATTCGAAGGAACGCGCATTCAACTGCCCTGATTCTAGCTGCGCTAGTAGTTCCCTCGGATTTTCGCGGAAAGACAAACTTGACGCACATATCAAAACTCGGCATCCCCATCTCATAGACATTATCCAGTCCCGCCGATGCAATGTTCATGGATGCACGGTCAAAAACCCTTTCGATTCTATTGAAGATCTTCAGGCACACTTTGTAACCGCGCACGAGGATCATCGCCCACATCGCTGCCTGGTTGAGAAATGCACCCGACACGTCAATGGATTCACCACCCGTGGAAAACTTGTCGAGCACATCAAAGCTGAGCATGATCCTCCAAACTGCACATTTGACCATTGCGGCTTTCGATCCTTAGGAAACGTTACGGTCGAACACATTCAGCGACTTCATCAAGACAGTTGGGAATGCCGACTCCCAGGATGTGAAGGATCAAGATCCAGATTTTCTTACGAGCGATTCAGGACGCACCTCTCCGATCATCATGACATTGGTGGTGTAACTTATAACCATTTGGTGGCTGCGGACCTAGGCGATGAAAGTATTTTTCTCGGCGGAACGTTTGTGACGTGCAAGTATTGTTCTGAGCGGAGAGCTCAATCTGACGAAAACGAAGTCTCAAGAAATCAGACCGTATGATGACTTCATTTTGAAGTCTCAAACTGTTCCGAGGGAGGGTGGGCTTCATTATGGGGCATGATAGGCCACCTAAAGGCAAACTTTCATTTTCATTTCCTGTTGACTTGCAATTCGTTTTCGCGTTTCCAAGATTTCATCGACTGCTATCTCTACTTTCATTGATGGAAGATGTCAGATCAGGAAGGGCGAAACTGGGAAGGGCAAAAGAGGGTCCTACCGCTGGGAGAGTACGTTGTTAACTTGTCTATCGCAATCAATGATCATTTCTACTTCAAATCACAAGAAGACTACGCAAGGATGAATAAAAATGCATTTTCGACCTCGGCTTGACTAGCGATTCAATTCAGTCCTTTGCCTATTATCGCCATTGCTAACAAGGTCTGTCCAATAAGTACCTGCGACGGCACTAATGCACTGAACTTGTGACTGTCTCATGCCTCGAATCCTCTCCGCATCCATGCTGCTCTCGAGGACCACCGCAAGCTCAGGGCCATATGAACGAGAATATCGTCGCATAAGGAGTGGAGGAGGACATATCCGCCCTTTCAATATCCGGAGGGGGCTAAAAAGGCTCCCACACCTTGACCCGGGCGGGGGGCTGTTCGTGACGAGGATGTAGTGAGGCGTTGCAAAGGAAGGAATTCGCGACGTGAGAGTTAGCTCAGTGATGATCAGAGAGGACTAGCCGGGAACGAGTCTTGGAGGACTTGTAGGGGTGCGACTTGCTGTCTTTAGTATCGATAGAATCTGCATCAACCAACAAAACGACTTGGAAAGGGATAATAAGTGCAGATAATAAGCTCAATTTATTTCATAGCGAGCAAAGTAGTTATTTAACTCGGTAAAGAATCACGCACGGATTTTAATAGCTTTAAATTTATTATTATTTTATCGAATATTATAAAGTTTAAATTTAAAAGTATTCTAAAAGTTTAAAAGTAATTAATAACGTTAATAAAAAATAATAAACTAAATAATTTAAATATTATATTTAATTTAATAATTTGCATTTTATAATAATTTTAATGTAATTATATTTAAATTATTTAAAAATATTTTAAGGCTTCGAAATATATAATATAATTAAAAAAATAAAAAATAAATTTAATTAATAATTATAAGGTATAAAATAGAAAGAAATAATAATAAATCAAATTAGTATTAAATTAACCTTTTTTTATTAGAGGTCCAAAAGGTTTTTATATATAAAATAATAATCGTATAACTTTTATAAACCTTTTTATTTTATATATAAATTTATACAAGTTTTATATAAATTATAAAAGCTATATAACTTTAAATAATAATTATAAACCAATTAAAGATTATATTAATAGAATACTTAATTTTATACGTAATAATAATATTTTATACGTTATTTTAATTTAAAAAATTTAAATTTAAATTTGTAATTAATATTTAATTTTTATAATAAAACTTAAAATTATACTCGAAAATATTATCGCTTTATTTCTCGTTTAAATAAAGTTTTAATGCGATTTGCATTTCATAAGTATTTTCTTATTTTCTTTCGTTTTTATATTTTGGTATTTTATTTTATAAATTTCGCAAAAATATTTTTACGGGAAATTATTTTATTATTATTTAATAATATATTTTTTAAATTATAAATTCCCAAATTATATTCCTTATAAAAATCCAAAACTATAATAATATTAATTAATATTTGAAATAAATCGCTTGGAAAAACGTTTTCCTATTCTAATATATTTTATTTTACGAATTTATATTATATTTATTCTTTTATAGAATTTTATAATAAATTTATATATAAAAAGCTTTTATTTAAAAAAGAATATTTACGTAATTAAATTCGAATTAATTCGTTTTTTGATTTCTTTGATATTTATAATTAAAATTAATATAATTAATCGATTTTTCGCGAAATAAATTCTATTGGATAATAATTAAAAAGAATTATCACTCGATAAAATTTATCTCAAGAATTAATCGCATTAAATATTTAATTTTTATAAAATTATATTTAATTTTATTCTTTAATAGAAATTTATAAAAAATATTATATTTAAAAGCTTTTAATTAATATAATATTTACGTAATTAAATTCAAATTAATTTGTTTTTTAATTTCTTTATTATTTATAATTAAAACTAGAATTAATATATTAATTGATTTTCTAAAGTAAATTCTATTGGATAATAAAACTTTTATATATTTATCGTAATTTTTAACGTAAATATCGAAGAAATTAAAAGACGAATTAATTCGAATTTAATTATATAAATACTTTATAAATTAAAAGTTTTTTAAATATAAACTTATTATAAAATTCTATAAAAGAATAAATATAATACGAACTCGTAAAATAAGATTCAAAATATTATTATTTTAATAAAGTATATCGAAATAATAAAACGTTTCTTTAATTTATTATTCGATAGAATCTATTAAATTATTCCTTTTTTAATTTATTATTTGATAGAATTTGTTATTATTTCCTTTATATCAATTAATATTATTATAACTTCAAATTTTTATAAAAAACGCAATTTAAAAATTTATAATTTAAAAAGTATATTATTAGATAAAGGGAAAATAACCTCTCGTAAAAACATTTTTACGAGATTTATAAAATAAAATATTAAAGCGTAAAAATAAGAAAAGATAAAAGAGCGCTTATAAGGTATAAACCGCGCTAACCCCTTATTTAAACGAGGAATAAAGCGATAATATTTTTAATTTTTAATTCGAAACTCGATTTGAACTTTTTTTCTATTTGCTCGAACCCTTATATTCTAACCACGTGATTTTCAACGGGTGAAAGTTTAAAGCCTTTTTTACTTTAGGTTATACTAAGTAATAATTAAAATATTATTTAAAATAATATATTAAATTATTAATTTAATATATAAATTAATGAAATTTATTTTTTAATAAATTATTATTAAAAATTAAAATTATAATTTATGAATATATTATCGTAAACTAATATCCATATTATAATAAAGTTATATAAATTTCTTAAAAATATTTCTTATATTAAATATTTTTGAAAATAATATTAATTATATATTTTCTAATATATAAATTTTTTTTACTTTTTAATAATAATTAAATATAACGTAAATAAGGAATAAAAATTATACTAATTAATTAAACTAAAAAACTTCAATATTCCAAGTTGATAGAATATTGCTTATTCAATTTTATGCATTCTTTAATGAGCCGCATCACGTGATTCTTAGCCACGTGCTCTAGCGCACACATTACAAAATGCCCCTCCTAAATGCGATATTCTTATTCCCTACCCACGTCACATATATTTACTATAGAAATAAAAATGTGTACTCTACTTATTACCCATAGACAAGAAGAACTTCAAATAGTAAAGAGGATAATGCATATCTATATATGACGTGACCTGACTACGAACCTAATCGCCTTCTCTTACTTTAGACTTCACTTGCTTGTTGAATTATATGCCTTCAAGTCTTGACTCTTGGGATCTTTGAGGTTTCGTTGAAACGGGCTGGCTCAATCTTACAAATTACAATCCCAAAGGTCTTTCCATCATGGAAACCGCGAGTCTTTCGTAGTCCTCCAAGAACGCCCTGCTCCGTCGCTCATCATTCTCGTCAGCGTCAAGATCACTCTGCTCAGCCTTGTCTCCTGCGTTTACACAACCAAAATCTCCGTTTAAACAACGGTTAACAACCTCTGCATAGACTTTGCCCATCCGCCCTCTCAGCTCTAGCACATATCTCTTCTTGACTTCTGCCACAAAGACTAACAAATCGTCGGTTTTGCTATCTTTGAAAATCCGGCTTATTGGACACCAGAGCCCTATTTCCAGGAGCAAAACACCCAAGCTGTAAGCGTCATATTCTCTCTGGTAACGTGGCGAACTCGTGCTTGGCAGTTCAGAGCCATTTCCCTGGCTTCGTTTCGAAGTTGCCATGATCCTGTCAGGATGCCAATATAGGCGTTGCTCGGTGGCGGTATACGCCTCATGATATAATGAGGGGAATTTTTCGCTCACTTCGAACTGAGCATCACGTCTCGCAAATTCAAAGCCGCAGATGTAAGGAGTATCCAACGTGTTCGGGTTGGTGTTGTTCTCGAAGAACAGAACGTTGTTACTGGAGATGTTTTTATGAAACCATCTTACAGAAAACAATCTGTAGATTGTTGTGACAAGGATGCGTGCCACTCGAAAGCGATCGTCAAGGTCCCGGCGAAGACGGCGTTTATGATCATCTATTAGGCGCTCTCGTAACGAAACCGGAGTTGTTTTGCTACCGTCCTTCGGGTATTCGAACACCATTCCATAGCGGTGGTTCCTTTCATCACGGAAGTGACCCAAGCAGTTTAGCACGCTGATATCAGGGAGGGTCGCAGATTGCTGAAGTTGCATAGCAAGCATGTGTATCCGGATATCAAGCGTGGAGAGGCCCTCTGTGGTAATTTTCGTCGAGTAGTACCGCCATTCGATTATCAGCGGGGCTGTCCCATCGGAAGCAAATTCGCGAGTTGAAGAATCGGTGGATCCCGGCTGTGTGAACGTAAATTCTGAGATGTTGCGATAAAGTGAAGGTTGAGCTTGAAAACTGTAAGGGCTAGGTGCCTTGTCACTACAATATCCACGTGGAGACAATCCTTCGTTCTGAGACTGGCATGGAGGATGCAAAGTCTGTGCGCTTTCGCGAGCTTCTATATCGTACCCTCTCTCTAGCAATTGCGCAGCTCCTCGATGTTGGCGAAACTGGTCGTCTCCCTCGATTGCTGATACTGATTGACTTTCGGACTCGGTGGCGGCTATGCCAGCTGCTAAATTCTTCGAGGTTACCAAAACAAGACCAACGCGTCTTTCAAAGGCAGTCATCTTGTAATATGGTAACAGCTCCTTCAATTCGACGTTGTAAGTTCGGAGCCCATCCACTAGTTGTGAAAGCTCCTTCTCATCTCCTGCTACCCACCGAAGCCTTGCGAATAGACTTAGTCTGGGAGAGCCCGTACGGCGAGTTGGAAGTTTGGACGAGTTGGAATCAGCGTCCGGATTCAAACCTCGGCGCAACTTCTCCAGCCAACTTTCGCGGTTCGAATGCGACGTGGTAGAATATCTCTCTAGCACTAGCCTGGCTGATCTTAGTCGCCCATTCATATTATCGATCGAACGATGGATGTGGGATAGCATGAAGGGAAAGCGAAACTCGTGTGGGAGTAAGCTTATCATCTCCGATGCTTGGAGCGTCGGCGTGCTCTCTTGCTTCACCATAACCTCTGTGAAGCCTGTCTCTTGAACCCAGCAATAGAAGCGTATTCGCTGCCATTGCAAATGAACCAACAAGTCCTCGAGATCACGTTCGGCGCTGCGTGCAGAAGAAAGGATGTCGAGCAAGTCAATGCAAGTTTTGACAGCACCGATCATACCAATAACGCTGGCCGCAGCTCCGAGACCTTCCAGACCAGACATATTGCTTGTGTTAGGTGGCAAAGAAAGAGATTAGATATCGAATACTCGTGGTTCTGAGGAAGATACCTTCCTCCGTACTCTTAAAGACTAAGACTAGGGAGATTTCCAACGCTAACTAGAAGCGCGAAGTTTTTCTATGCGCCGATATAGTTTCAGCCCCAGAGGCCTGCCTCCTGGAATGTCTGCATGCATCGGCGTCGACTTTTGCGCCAGAACGGTACGAGTACAGCAAACACCAGGATAGTAATTGGTGGCTGTGCATATGCCAGGAGCGCCGGGTGGGCAAGAAACGGGGCATGGAGCAGATTTCACGAGTGCAGGGTGGAAAGTGTTCGGGATTGCGCACATGAGTGGGGCCGGGGCCGGGGCTGAAACAAAGGCAGTGCCCACAGCGCCTTCTCTCTCCGCCCGAAACACCCGGCGCACCAAGGGTTAACCAACATTCATTTCCTATCACTAGCTCTCGCGCCAAAGAAGATCTCATAGCTTCTCGAATTCTTGCAATGCGGCGCCGATGGACCTGGACTTGATCTACTTGCAGCTTTGCAGAAATTTTGCACTCACCTTTTTGGCCTCTCTTCCAAGAAGTGTTCAAGTATGGACTCCGATCTGATCTTCGATTCGTCGATTTCTTTTGGACGACGAACAACGACTCGCCTCCCAACAGACCCGAACCTCCTTGGCGAAGAGGAGCGCGAGGAGGAAAATTTTGACTTCCTTGCTCTTATCACGGCAATTGCAGAACTATATTCACAAGAAGATGTTCTCGAGATGCAAGGTCGCAGAGAAATGGGGAAGCATTTGGGTCGAGGTGCTGTTTCTGAAGTTTCTACCGTGTATGCAGGTTTCACGCGCCCAAGTGCCATTGTCTCGAACCGTATCAAGAGGGAAAGGCGTGTCGTCGTCATAAAGCAGCCAGAATCGAAGCTCTTCCTACCAAATGGCCAACGGAATAACACGTCTGCAATCAAGAGCTTCATTTCCGAAATACGAATCCTAAGCCACAAAGAACTTCGACATCATCCCAATATCGTCAAAATTCTTGGAATCCACTGGGACTACTTTCATACTGTAAGTCAGCCTTCATCATTACAATTCCCATAGTGGGTACTCTACTTACTGGGATTATGATAGGGATATCCGCAGCCTTTGATGCTGATCGAAAGAGCCAACATGGACTTGCGAAAGTTTCAGACAAAGTGAGTGGTGCCTCTGCGAGAACGATGATCGATTCAGGAAGCTGACTTGAGGTGTGATTACTTGCAGACGTGCCTCACTTCCGTTCGCGACGAAGAAAAGCATTGCACTTGATATCGCCCGAGGCCTTTCAGCCCTTCACCAATGTGGTGTTATCCACGGAGACATGAAGCCAGAAAACGTCCTCATCTTCTATAAACCAGAACTGCACGCTAAAGTTGCAGATTTCAGCCATTCATTTCTCGACACAGGGCGTACGCGCAAGCTCGTCGGTGGGTCGTATATATATGCTGCACCTGAATGGAGGACTTCCGCTCCTACAAGCGAATTACTCGGAACTGACATTTACTCGTTCGGGCTTATATTCAGCGGTCTTATTCTAGGCTTGGACCTTGTCAACAGCAACCTTGCCAACAACGGATTTTTTGGGTACGAGTCGGGGCTAACGCAAGAAGAAGCACTGCAGAAGTTGAAAGACCATGATATAATGCAGATCTATATATATAATCTCATTGTTGAGGCTGATCAAATCCGCCCGGACTTGCATCTAGAAGAACTCCCAATGATTCAGGCCGTCTTGGAAGCTACATTGCAGCTCGACCCAAAGAAAAGAGACCTTGGAAAAGTCATTGAGCGTCTTTCCGGCAGGTATGTGTTCAAAAATTCTTGATCTTATAACATGGAAGAGCTAGTGCTGATCACAATATTCCAGTGCGTCGAATGATGGACGAAGGCTGCAGAAAATTGAGGAGTATCTGGCAGCAACTGCAGTAAGCACCAGAAACGTCCCCATTTCAGCGAGGCCCTAACGCCATTTAGATATCTATACCATACCACGCTCTTCAGTCCGTCAGTAATGTGGTTATGGACCAGGTCGTTAGAGCTTTGAAGCTCGTCGCCACTTCAAGAAGCGACACTCGACGAGCTGCCGCCTGCATGGAGCTGGCTATCTGTTATGCATGCGATTTCGATAAAGAATACGATTCTTCCGAGAACACAATTGACTCGAACTCTGTTTCACTGGAGTACATCTTGAAAGCTGCGGAGTTGGGAGATATTTGGGCAAGAGTAATCGCCTACCGCGTTTCACAAGCAATGCAGATAGATATCCTCGCCAACTATCCCATCAAGCTTTGGCTTTTTGATGCTGCAAGTCAAGGATCAAGAATAGCACTAGAATCTTTGGAACACCTTGATATTTCTTTGCACAAGGAAGCCCTAACTCAATACCGATCGACATTCTGCGGAAATCCAACCCAGCACTTCACGAGCCTAGATCCCACGTCGAAGCGGGATCCGAGAGCCACCATCAACGAAAGGGGTGACACGTTTCTCCACTGGACAGCTTCCACGGGGCAAGTGGGAGAATTAGAATCCTTCATAGCGGCTGCGCCCGCAAATGATGTGATAAATCGGCAAAACAAGCAAGGTGACACCCCGCTGCTCTGTGCTACCAGAGCTGGGCATCACGAAATATTGATCAGACTGGTGGGACGGGGTGCAGATGCAAGCATCCGAAACGCTGCCGGCGAGAATCCACTCCATTTCTTAGGGAGCCTCGATAATAATCAAATTCCTGTCGCAGCGCAACTTTTGGTCACTGCGGGTGCTGCGATTGACGCAGAAGCCGAGGCGTACACTGGCAATACATATCTGCAAACCAAGCCAACCGGGAAAGGATGTCCCAAATTGAGAGCCGTGATGCTAGATCAACCACACGTACTGAAAGCCTTGCTAGGGCTAAATACATATCAACAGTCGTTGGACCACCGATTGCGATATTCCACAACGGCGTCGACCCAACGCATAATGCTTGCGTGGGCAATGCGATTGCGTCACAATAGGACTTTGGAAGTATTGCAAGAACACTTCTGTAATTCTCCTGTGTACCAAGACATCGGTCAAATCCGCATTTGGAACAATGGCAATCGTCACTCACTATTGGAACTTTGCATATTGGGAAATGTCTCCGGAAATGTTACGTCTGGTTTCGATATCCCTGATAAGTTTTGGAGGTACATCAACCATGGGGAGGATTACAGAATTTGTCTCGAACGTTCGTTAACTTTTCTCACTGATCATGGGGTGGACATATTTGGAGCGCCTTGCCGTCGTGCCCGCAATGGACTTTTCTTTTCAATCATTCAAGACAATAGAGATGCGATGAAGTTTTTCTTGTCCAATCACTTATCCGACCTCGAAACGCTCTTTCCAAGATCAACAGACCGCCGAGATATTCAGAACCAATTCTTGCGAATGCAGAAAGAACCTATGACGAAACGCATTAAGACCTACAACCGGCTTCGATGGTCCTCGCATAGCTCCCTGAACTTCTTGGACTCCATTGACCAGGCTGCATATGCCTCTGAAGGCCCAGAAGCGTACACCCCGGAACCATTTTCTAGAAGTAGACTACGACGACGGCGGCGGCGAAGCCTCAGAAGCCAACGTAGCTTTCCAACGTTCTCGGATTCAAGCGATTCAGCTGCATCTGAAAGTAGTGACGAAGAAGAAGAGTTGGTTGCAAGCGACTCAGAAACTTTGGAGAACGAAGAACGATATCATACTCAGTCATCGCGGCCTGACAGCCATCGCTACTACTACCTACCTGACAACGTTAGCCGAGCTGGGACAGCCAGCCTTCCACTTGATCATCACCGAATGGAAGGATTAGTCGACGCCATTCTTCTGGCTATTCTGTGTGGGCACCGAGGCATTTTTCACGACCTGATCAGTGGACCTGGTTGCACTACTCTCCTGCCAGCGCCACCGACTACTTGCTGGGTAATTACGGATTCGGATTATTGTGAGATTAAGGAATCACGGAAAAATCAACTGACGGCTTACGATCTGCGGAGCTGGTTTCCAGAGCATACTTGGAAGGGCTACTTCGTCGCAAGTACACCGCTTACCCCGAATCACTCTCTTCAATTTGACGGAAATCTGTGCTACCCATTGCTTTATATGACTGCGGTTGCAAGATCAACTCATCGGGATATATCTCTAGCGTAAGTGTAATCCCATAGAGTCTGTGGTTGCAGCGCACATTCGCATATTTGAAATTGACTGATGGTAGGAAAATTCTTCTATCGGTCATGAAGAAATTCGATGCACCGCAACCCTTGAATTGGACAGCGCAAAATTGGTTTGAAGACACCTGCCTTTCAATAGATTCGTTGTCCGGTCAAACGAGCCCACTGTTTCACGCTGCAGCATTATGCTGGGATGAGCTTTCCATGCTTCTGATGGAAAATGGCGCTTCTCCCCAAGGCGTTTGCTTCCTCAGATCAGAAAGCGGCCGGCCGCGCCGCGGAACTATTCTATCACGACTCATTGGATCAACTCTCAATGCGAACAACGAGGTGCAAAATCTGCTTAGGGACGCCGCAATTCTGAAAGTCGACTCCATCATCACGTTGACAGACATCAATGCTGTTGTCATGGTCCAGACTGTGCATCCTGGCAAACATATCGAGTGGGAACTGTGGGGGAAAAGTCCTCTGAAGTGGAGACATCATTTACTTTGGCGACCAGATCGTGAGATGCAGCTCTGGCAGAGCATCGCATTCGCAAATATCTCACAAAGACAAAAGGTCAGCGATCCCTACTTAACATCCTCCCTCATCAAAGAAGTCGCATGGCGTAGAGATGTGTGGGCGGTTAGAACGCTTCTGGACATGGGGTTGGATCCTAATGGTCGTAGGGGCGGGTGGAAATTCTGGCAGCCGAAACTGACAGCACTCGATTTTGTTGCCTGGACCGAAAATGTCAGGGCGGCCGAATGTGACGAAAGCGGGCTCTTTTTGAAGGCAACCGATGCAGAAATTATGGACCTACTTCGATCTCGAGGAGGGACACGAGGGATTGAGTATAGATTCGAGTACCAGCTCTGTCTTGTATTATCCCAAAACTTGATAATACCTGCTGCCGGATTGCTCAGTCTAAGTTTTATGATATATATGTCCTTTCTTTGGATTCCGAAGTTCTGGAACCGCGGCTTGGAATTAGGACGAGAAGGCTGGAAAGACGCGGAAGACGCAGATGCTCTTTGGTTCGTCTACTACGCTGATAGGGTAGGGACACTATTTTGGAGTCTGCTCTTTTCTTTGGTGTTGCTAGGGATGACATTGGAGCCTGGTCTAGGCGCGGACTCCCCCGACAATGCCCCGGCATTTGTTGTATTTTCATGCACAGGATTTATTGCTGCCGGAGTGAAGCTCTTTCTTGCTGCTACTCGGGAGGAGACAACCAAGAAAGTGATCATAAACAGCTTCCAGTTTGATGGGGCACTATATATGTTTCTGGTATCTACCATCGCATGTTTTTGTTTCGTTTTATCCATACCAATTTACTGGTTTAATAGACGTTTGGGTTGGCTATCAGAAGAACTCCAAGGCTCGTCCAGATTGAGTCTTGTCTGGAAAGCGTCGCACTCGCCGCTGACAGAAGTTCGGGGACGGATTTCCCAGCTCTTGTGGGATGTTTCAGTTGGCGTAATGCAATGGCTCAAGATTGGCAAGTTACAGACGTATATGAACTGGAAAAACAGACAGAACCGCCTGGATGCAGAGCATGGACTTGTCCTTGTCAGTAATGGGCCGATCTTGGCTGAGGAAGACATCTATACAGCAGAAGACAGTCATCGAGAATATCGATTCAAGGCTTGGCCTGGCCGTCTTTTAGACATTTCGAGGTGGATACACAAGAGTTTGGCTGCTACCGGAAAGTTTGTTCTACGGGAACGGCCACGCTGGTACACGGGTTCAGACGAACTGGTTGTAGAAGATGATGAAGATGTAAGGCTTCTTGAAGATTTTGATGGGTGATCAGCGGCATATAAGGATATGCTCTATTCGTAGATCAAATACCATTGTATGTTCTTGGTCTGTAGATCCGTATTCCATGTTCTTTCGTCGTTTATGAGGATGCCTCGAGTCCCAGACAACAGCAAGCAAGTAAGATTACTATCCCCCAATCTTTACTTAAGATAAGCCGCTCACTTTAGAATCCGTTGAAACCAATCCCTGGCAGAAGAGGAGGACACGTCCGCCGGCACTGAGGTGTGGGGGGTCTGTTTGCGGTGAGGATGTAGAGGAAGTAATTTGAGAGTTTATTCAGTGATGCTTGCCCAGTGTTCGTTACACGAGATGTTGAAAGAGAGTCTTGGCGGGTCCGAGGATCTATCGGAGGTGGTTACTTCTTGATTCCGTTCCGCAACGTAGAATCAATTTGCATCAACCAATAAGATGACCTAGAAAGGGGGCAACAGGTGCGGATAATGAGCTCAATCTATTTCACAGCGAGCAGAGTGGTTGTCTGGCTCGGTGAAGAGCTACGCACGGATTCTGGTGGCCTCAAATTCATCACTGCTCTATCGGACGCTGTGAATATGGGGATATTCCAGAAGCTCAATGGCGGCTAGCAAAGCTGGCGGAGAATGATAAGCTGGACAGTTCAAATCCCATATCTGACTCAGTGAACCGCATCCTGCAACAGCCTTAGTTCAACCGTGTCTGGATCATTCAGGAATATCTCAGGCCTTCGGAATACACAATACGACTAGGAAAGCTAGAGATACCAGCCGACCACGTTTTGCGCGCTGCTTTAGCCTTGAGAGGGTCAAATTCAAATCTGCGATCGATACCCGACCTTCACAATGTGGCTCGGGGCCGTACTCGAATGCCGCGGCTTTGTCTTTACTGAAGCACATGTTCCCTCCTGAAAGTCCCGGCGCTCTGTTGGACTTGATCTTACTGACAGCCAATTTCGACTCGACGGATCCTCGAGATAAAATCTTTGCTCTCGTTGGGCTTTCGAAGAACGTCGAGGAATATTTCATTGACTACACAAAGTCTATCGACGAGATCCTAATCTACATTGCCAAGGCCCAAGAAGACAATTCAACGTAAGGGAATCAGCTCTATCCTGGGTGTTGATGTTCTATCATGCGTCAATAGTCCACCATCAATCACTGGTCTTCCATCGTGGGTTCCTGAGTAGAAATATAAGGGTGAAGTGTGTGTCTCACACAACGCTGCGCACAACTCAAGCCACTTGACGGAGAGCAGTCACCAAACAAAGGTCAATGAGGAAAATGTAAGAAACTCTTATCTGACACATTGGTTTCCCATTTCTGATCTTACTGTCTGTGTTCTCTCAATTTACTGACTGGAGTCTTGAGCAGCAACTTCGACTGCGGGGCAGGATATTTGACGGCATCAAGACCATCATACCCTCACACCCAAAACCGGACTACTTGAACGGAATAAACGCCAACTCAACACCTTATATATACTTACTAGGGTCAAAACTCCTCTTTTACTAGATCACAAAATGCCTCAACCTCGCCAAGGTCGAGTCGCGATACTCGGACCCGGAAGAACTGCAAAACGCATTTTGACGAACTCTGATCTGCGACTCGACACTGGAATACACTCGTCCGGGTCAAGAATACTTCGAGAGCTACGAAGCTTGGCATTCGGTCTACCAGAACGCCAGCACAGGGATGTCAGCGGGGTACCGGATTTCAGACTTTGTCCATTAGTACCCCGTTCGGCAAGCCACAAATCTCTTCTTTGGGCTACGGACTTTGAAAAACTTGCAGAACTTCGTCACTCAGCTTCCAGGCGCGGATGAACTCTATTGCCTCTGCATGCTCTTGATTAGTGTCGGTTGCTTAAGAATTGGAAGGAACTTTTACGGTGATGTATTTCGCGGTAAAGTAGCGAGAATCACTGAAATCAACAAGCGCATTCAAGCTCAAGTTGAGAAATCAGAATTGTATTCTCACGCCTTCGATTAATTTTCTTCAGGTTGTCGGTTTTGTGTCACGGAATTGGGTGAGATTGGTTGGGTACATAAGTCTGCTAGAGTTGGGGACAAGATTGTGCTCTTTCGAGAAAGTCGTATCCCTTTCACTTTGCGTGAGGAAGGATCTCTGTACACATTTGTGGGTGATTGTTTTCTGCATGAAGTTATGAATCATGAGGTCTTTGATAGCGATGTCATTGAAGTCGAAGACCAGAGTGGTCAATAAGCCAGTCAGCCCTTAATCATTTGAGGATATAAATCCACTGACTGACTGACAAAAAAGAAGGTAACTGAATGACTTAAATGATCAACTGATCAGCTAGCTGATCAGTTCAAGTGAAAATGAGGACAAATTATTATTTCTCACTAAAGTCTAACAAAACTGCTCTAAATGCCCGTTCCATCTGGATTGCTCCTCTTGTCAGTTGCTGGTCACGTGTAGTGGTGCCAAACTCTCTTTCTATATGCAGTATAACTCAAGGGTAATCTCGCAGACTCTTATATCCTCACTCTCCTCCCTAGCTAGCTCATGAGACTTAAAACAATACGATCTTTTACCCACAAAATAATGCTTAGACCTCGTAGCCTCTCATACCTCTTCTCTACCAATTACTTAAACACTCTTAGTAGTAGATTCGCTCTAAGACATTGTAGCTTCGAAGCAAATCGTATTAGAGATGATTCCGATATAAAAATAAATAAAATCGTTAATCTTTAAGTAAATCCAAATGATAATAATAATAATCAAGAGTTTAAGTTCGAGAATAAAGAGAATAATGTTTCTAATTGTGTTCTAAATCGCTTATTTTAGCTAATTAGAGGCTTTCTATTTAGTTTTTCTGCTTCGGTCTATCACCAAAAAACACTAAAAACACTATACTAAAATCCCTAAAAACCACTTATCCAACTGATTAATTATGTCATTCGAAGAGTCCTTAATTGACTGACTGTCAGTTGCTAAAGTGGCCAACTGACTGACTGATAAATGATCAGTAGTCAGTACTGATATCAGCCCGCTAACTTATTGACCACTCTATCGAAGACATTGTCATCGTGTAAAGTTGACCTCTGGATAACTGAGCTGGGGCGCGGGTCCCTATTTCCAGGCTTCTACACACTTTCTGCGAATGAGATGTTTCCTTCTATGGAAGAAACTTTGATCAGGACGTGCAGGAATGTTGAGCACGTGACACAATCCTTGCTTTTCATTGCTCTAAGGACGACGAAGGAGAGGAACAATGGTTTTTTTTATATCCGAAAAGAGATCTTGAATCGTTTTGTATACACATATATATGAACAATCCTTTTATCAACGATTATAAAAATAAACAAAGCCATATTTTCAGGATAGAATCCGATAGATAGACTCCTATAGACATAACAATAGAGGCTTGGTTATGAAGAAGGGAGTTAACCCAAATCTACCGATATCCCTGCTGGCAAGAATCCCCTAGTAAATAGGTATATCACGAAAATCCCAATACAAATTGATATTATTAGGCTTGTAACCCTTTCACACTAATTTTTAATCATTTTTTATTTATACTTACATACATATATATGAGAACTTTTATGTAGCTTTATTAATTATACTTCAAGTTTAATTGTCTTCAAATTCAACTTTACTATACTAAACAAGAATTTTTAACACCTTTATACTATTCTTATAACCAGAATCTCGAGCAGTATAAGCAACAAAGTAATTTACTTAGTTTACAAGCGTTTTACTTCGTGTTTTACTTAAAGAGGTGGGCTCTCAGCTATAACTGCTCTTATACAAAAAGCCCACTACTTTTAGGGAAAACACCGCCGCTTATACAGTCCTACTGTAGCTAAAGTGTTTGCGGTAAGCAGTCAGCATTTAAAAACCAGCCATTATTTTGTTAATACCTGCTTACACCATCGCCGGTTAAGCAAGGCAATGTGGAACGAATTGCCAATGCACCCCGTACGCCAATCAGACCCTGATTACTATCGTACACCTCACGCGGCCTAAGATGAGGACCCCGCCAATGACAGACATACACACCGCTTACCCCGCAACCCTGCTATATTTGTTCCTCACTTCCCTCACTCGGTCTCTTTACCGTCCTCATTAAAGGTAGCCCCTTTTCTTTACCTCTCGGTGACTACTACGTTCATGTCGCATCTCTCCTACGTGAGAGCTACACGCATTACACATGCAAACGCACGCCCCCGCCTCAGCGAGAACGCCATCTTCCGCGACACAATTCCGGTGCTGCGACTGCGAGCGCGATTTCAAAAGTGAAGGGGCACTCACAGATCATCTTCGTTGTAGCAAGGTACACCGACCGGGGAAGGGGGGCAAGAATAAGAAGAAGAAACAAAATCAACAAGAGGAGGGTAGTCAGCGAACGAGGTGCAAGAAGTGCAATAAGACTTTCAAGAATCGGGGTGCGCTGACCCAGCATCTGACGTCAGTGCGACATCATCCGCTCAGCGACATTAGGTGTCTAGCAGACGCGGAATGCAAGAAGCAGTTTAATTGCCCGTCGGGGCAGTTGCAACATTTAGAGAGTGGGAAATGTGTGTCAGGGATGACCAAGACGAAACTGAATGCAGCGGTTGCAGCGAATGATACAGGACGGATCATTACATCGGGAGGAGTCACGGCACAGTGGCTGCTAGAGGGTAGCCCGTCTGCGTCTGCAACTTCGACATCGCAGATTCGGAGTCCGATACTCACCCCAACCTCGACCGAATTCCTCGGCTCCTATCCACCTTCCGCGATCCTCACACCTACATCTACTCTCTCAACTAGCACGAACTTCCACTCTATGCTCGCCCTCCGACCTCGCACTCGGAGTGGCTATCAAACATGCCCCCTCTGCCCTCCGTCCCGTACTCGCATATTCAAGGATAGCGCACTTCAGCAACATCTGTCGTCAAGCGTCCACGCTCAGGTATCTAGGTCCTTGCCCTTACTAGTACCCGATGAGATATCATTCCATTGCCCACGTACCTTGATGGGCAAGGGAGGCAAGAACAAGCCTTTAAAGCAATTCTCTACTGTGAGTGGGCTGGCACAGCATCTTGAGAGTGGTGCTTGTGGTGGGGGGAGAGGAACTTTTAGGCGCGTGGTAGAGTATGTGCAGGAGGAGATGAAGGGTATGGGGTTTGGCGGGCTGACGCTGCTGAGCTAGGGATTGGTTAGATCCTTTGAAGCTTGAGCTTTTCTTGCTCGTGCATGTTAGCAAATTGGCAGTCAGCAAAGGCACAGGAATATTTTCCAAAAAATTGAATATCAATTCAGCCTAAAATCCGAGCACAGAACAATATGCCTCCATTCCCGACGCTCTAATCTCATACTCCGCCTCCTCTAATTCTTGACCGCGTGTCCTCTTCCCGAGTACTTGGGTTGAGGGGCCACGCTTTGATCGCCGACGCTGGGTCGCTTCAGCCTGGACATACGATCGCACCTTTCAGCATTCTGATCACTATCAGGATGAGCATAGGTATAACGGTGCTAACCAATGCCCAGGTACACGCTGGGACATGGCTAAGTTCGACACGTGGGACCGGAAGTCAAAGCGATGGGTAACCCCGTGAAGTGTACGACGCGTACATAGTCGAGTATTCACCAAAGAAAAACCGTCTCTTGCTCACCGAACGAGACCCAGACTGTCCACCGAAGCCTGATTCCAGATACCAATCACTTTCCCCGGCATTGATGAACAAAACTAATGACAATCAGTTTTGGCTGGATTCGAACGCTATTCCTCGGTATAGCCCCCAGGATCGAGAATTCCGAGTCAAAGTCTCATTTTAGCCACTTCACTTCCAATTCATCGCGCATTAATAACTTTTCTGTTTGACACTTTATGCTCTTCGTACAGAAGCACTCTTACGCTTCATACTCTTCTCTTATAGCTTTCGCTGCCTCTTGGTCAGATTTCCAGCCTTATCAGTCTAACTCCAATCCTCAGAGCCTGATGCTCTTAATGACATACTCGCCTATCCAATTTCGCATCCGCCCTTTCCAAGACCCTCTCCTCGCCTATTGCCTAAACCCCATCCTCTGAGTTTCCAAAATCCGCAGGAAGAAGAATCTTACCATCCAAGATCTGACCCATATGAGTCTTATCAATCCCTTCGCAGTTCCTCCGAATCTTCGTCATGAGTACTTTCAAGAACTTGACAGGGCTGTCCCTAAACGTACACTGAGATCCTGGTCCGACGCTACCATTCCGGGAGATGATGAATCCGTCGGCAGCAACGACAGCGCCGTTCTCTGTCTTCTCATAAGCAAGGCCGAGGAATTGGCAAACCTCTACATATTCCTGGTACGAGCTGAGGTACAGCTGCCCTGCGAACAAATTTAGCTGTATGATAAGGTTCCGCGGTAGAGTAGGCATCACTGATCGCACAGGAACTGTATACAAATCCAATCCGTCCAAGGCGCGGAAGCCCATGTTTGGCCGCGGCGAGTAAAGGTGAAGCGTCACTGTCTTCGATTCCATAATTAGGGGCAATAAACCATGCGCCTCGAATGGGCTGATAATCATTATGAACCTGACAATGTTTTTGCGCCCGGTGCTCGTAAGGACCCACTGAACAGGTCGCTGGTATGCATCTGAAATATAGGATTTGCCAGATATCTGGATCGTGCTAGCGAAGTCGGCTGTGACAAGGAGATCTCGCGGAAATTGCGATACGTTGAGGTATGCTGCTGCACTGGTGTTGCATAAAGCTTCGAAAGCGGGTTTGTAGGCTTTTGATTCGGGGACTGGGACACCCTGGGTGACAAACGTGATTAAGTCGATGTCGATTTTATGCGTCGCTGGTGTTGCAGGCGCTGGCTTCTGGACTTGACGCTCCTCCTCGATTTCCGGAGAGAGTTCGCGCTCTTGTTCCTCCTGAAGAGTAGAAGAACCGAATTCTAAGTTGTTGAACTCTTGACAGCGCTCTATAATAAGATTGAGGTTCTTGTTCTGCCCTGCTTGCACGAACGAGGTTATATCAGTCCCGGAACGGGGTCGATACCGGTCCTCTAGACTCTGGGCTTCGTCTTCGAGAAACTTATCAGCTAGGTCTTTTGACATGTGTACATGGCCTGTATTACGAGCCTCAGCCCAGATCGCACTCTGTCTTTCAAATCGCTGGCCTTGGGTTGCCCATAAAGGCAAGCTCCGTCGGATATCGATACAGGTTTCCGAGATAGCCCAGTTAAGAACATCCGACACATCGATAGTCGCCTCATCACGCTTGGGTGATCGTGCCAGTATCTTGGATCTAATTTCCTCTGGAATACAGAAGACGACCGATTGCCCTTTGCCGAGCTGTCTCATTCTCATACATGCTGCGCTAATGTCAGTTAGACCATCACAAAGGGACTGAGACTTACCCTGGACTAATCTGTCCTTTGTCAGACTGGGCCCCAGGGTAACGGCCGCTCGATAATGAATCGGTAATTTTAAATCAGTTCCCCTTGTGTGAGCCTCGTCGAGAAAGATAAGACAAACGTCAGGCTGCTTTGCGAAAGGAGATGTTTGCCAGGGCTCAACTCTTCCTCTCCGATCAAGAACACAGAGCTCGTCGCTATCGTCAAAGAATACGGCAGCCTGAGTTTTATCATGATCCGGAGTCATCTTCAGCCATTTGCTCGCAACCATCAAATTGCTGAGTTCCAAAATCTGGGCTCCCACATCGAGAATGACTTGCACTGCTGGATCCATATTCGTTACCATAGCCATTAGCAACTCTGCATCCGAGCTAAAAGCTTTTCCTCGTGATGGCATAAGCGCAATAGAATTTTCGGGTTGGAGGATGTATTCTAGTACCAAGGCATTGGTATGCTTTTGCTCCTGAAGGTCAAGATGCCCGACGCCGAGTGGGAGGATCTTTCGAGAGTCATTCGTACCACTAAAGCCGGTTGTTGGGAGCGTTTTGATCTCGCCAATGTCCCACCCGGATGCTGACAGCTTGTGTGGGAACTCTTTCATCTCTTTTGGGAAGACGATGTGCGCTAAGAAATAGTCCACGGTAGCTTTGGCGTAGCGTAGAGATGGAAATACTTGCTCTATACATTGTATCTCATCCTTGAGATTAATACCTGAGAAGTCCTGGAAAGCAGTTGGTAGCTCCGGGGCATCTTTGACCCATGCCTGGTACTCGTCGTCGGCTTGGTCAGATTTCAGAAGATGACGTAAAGCAAGGAATAGCTCGTCGTTCTTTAATCCGCCATAGTAATAGCTTAGGGACGTCAGAACAATGACGACGTCTGGGTGGCTGAATTCTGATCGGGGGGCAGGACTGTCTTTAGCCCGATAAGGAACAGCCAGCTTAGTACCGGGTATCCTGGTAGAATCGAGACCGTAATTGACTCTCCAGCGTTTCTGGCCGAATGCAAAAGCAAGTACTCCGCCAGCTAAGAGACCACGTAACAGAAGCAGGGTATTGCTTGTAACCTCTGCCCAAAAACCTCCTTGACCCTGGTTTTCAACTTGGGTAATGTTTGCTGCGGTGAGGTTTCGCTCAGTGATATACCTGAAAACCGCTTGTCGGATCGACTCAGGCTGTCTAGCAATTGGGAAACCATTCAGTCCAGTCTCGCAAATACGCTTTGCAATACGGCTTAGAATATCCTGTCCCGCACTAGGCCGGAGAACTCGAGTTCTTGGGAAAGCTCCTGGCCGACGCTCATTAACGTCGATCGAGTCTGGAAAGTCCTTCTTCACTAACGGCACAAAAATCCTGACGAGGTCCAGCACTTGTTGAATACAGATCCACCGCTCGGGACTAAGTTCAATGGGCCGCTGCATGCCCATTGTATAGATCAATTCGAATTTAACACTGAAATTCTCATCACTCTCATCCACAAGATCGCGAGATGATGTGTCGAAAAATTCCTGTGTGCTTAGCAGGGATCTGCCAATAGCCTCCTTACCCGTAATCAAGCACTCCAGACCCATCAGTTTGAACGATAAGATATGTTCGGGCTGAACAAGGAGAATGCCGCCATTTTTCATGCATTCTCGGCAGATACTGTCAATCGCCGTTGCCTCCGCCTGACCGAGCTTCAGCTCACGAGAAAACGGCATATGATATACACGTCGGTCTAGCAGTCCTCCCAACTTAGAAAGCAGCATATGGAACATCTGCTTAGACTGAGGCTTGGCCACGATAACACGAACCAACCTAGAGCCGTTCGCGAGGGCAGCAGCCACGATGGGGACAATAACCGATGACTTTCCTTCGCCCATGTTTAGCTGCATCACAGCATTTATACCGGACGGGGGATCCCTCATCTGTCGAGCTATCTGCTCTTGAACTTCTCGAATCATGATGCCGCTTTCAACTTCCAACAGCAAAGCCTCGGGATACTCGGAAGGACTCCAATTGGTATGGCCCGGATTCCTCAGCTCTTTGATAAGCTCCGCGTGCTTACCAACCGAGTTAAGAAGACGTTCAGCTCGTTGAAGCTCTGTGAGGGCAAGCCCGTACTGAACAATGCAGTGCTGCCAGTCCTTGATTTTTGACCACCGACTGCGACTGAGCTGTTGGAGGAAGAATGTGGGAGATAATCTCGGCCATTGTCTGGCGATAGAAGCCACCGCAGAAGCGTTGTTAGCAGAAGGAATTAATGCAGAGGCGATGGCAGAGTAAATGCCGTTACAACGCTCGTTGCAGTTGTCCAGATGATGAGATAAAATGTCTTCCACATCTTGCCCCGATTTCAAGTGGTATTTCTCTTCCCGGTCCCGTAAAGAGGACATACTGTCTTGTAGGTCCTTGACGTAGTCCTGTTCGTATTTGGACTTGGCCTGAGCGTCAAGATGGTCTATGAGTTCAGCCAGACGAAGGGCATTCGTATCTGCACTACTAGCTCGAGACAAAAGGTCGATTGTGTTTGTCGGACCAGGGGGTAACACAGGTGGGATTGCACAATCGAAAATCTCATCGATGGAGATAAACCCGTGTTTTCTCTGAAGATTCCATTCTGGGACTAAAAAGAAAGACGATGGCGTCTCCACTGAGCTAAAGGTTTGGGCCATGAATTTATCGCCGATTTTCCCAAGGTATTCAGAGAATAAATGGTTTTCAAACCATGTCTTGAACTTGGGTTTGACCATTTCCATAGCTTTGGCCTTGTCAATGTACGTGCTGAGGTTGCCCGAGGCGCCACATGTCGGGGTAGTAGGAATTTCACAAGGAAATTGAGCATGCAGTGCGTTTACCAATTCGGTCAGCGCACGATCTTGGTTGCCTTGAAATGTACGATGCCGACGATTCTGGCGCATGTATTTGGACTCCCCAGTAAGGGAAGGCATCTGTGCCTCAGGGCAACTACGCAAAGGGAGAAGTGCTGGCTTGATGAGATTCCGCAATTCGTTTTTAATCGCCTTGGTACCATGACGCAACTGAAAGGACTTCATTCGTGGTATAGATATCTGCACCATGGCTGGAACGGTGAAGAATGAGGCTAGTACTTGGAGAATGTCCATGTCGGTCTTCTCGGAGAAAGCGAGCGTAGAAAGCCATATCATCAAGCGAAACTTGTCAATCCAGGACTGTCCTCTACCCAAATTCTGATGGAGAACAGTCCAATGCATGGAGAAAAATTCGGACCCATCTAGGAGCAGTCTAGCATCGTATTTCAGCTCGGAGGACTGCAATGGACGGCTTGGGCCAAGGATTTCAGGCGTTTGCGAGAGAAAAGTCCACAACTGGTCTTTCAAATAGGATGAAGACGAAATACTGAATGGAAGGGCTGCGCAGCCACGATATATGACGCTTGACATTAAGAAAGCTCGAAATCCTCGTGCTGAAATCTTGGTTCTATCCCTGGCTGAGTATTTTGCATCGTGTTCGATAGTGTAATCCTCAGCTCCGAAGCCTGAGACGCGAAATGTGGATGACCGGATACAGTCGCGGTCTAGCAAGTCTTGATTTGACTCTAGCTTTGGCAGAACCAAATTAGATTCCGGATAGAATACTTTGGTTGTATCTGCTTGGCCAAATATTGACTTGACGCACTTGTAGAATCCGCCGTGCTGGGCTAGAAATCCGAGTCCCGACGACCACTCCACCATTTGCATGACACGCTCGTTGGCTGGATAGTAGCTTCTCTTTGGCGTCAGGTGTGCAATCTGTTCGAGAATTTCGACGTTTTCTTGAGTGAGTCGACCAAAGGATCTGATAGCTGCAGAGTTCAGGATCGATAGCGCCTGCTCTGTCCCAGAATTTTGCGTAAGAGGGTCAGGTAAGCAAAAAGAAGTAAGTGCATGAAGATAACACAAGAATAGCTTGCTCTGCAAATTCTCATTATCGATTAATGTACCAAGCCGGCCATTGACCTCGTAGGCATGAGCTTTAGAAGCAGATGTTTTGTCGATAACAACACGAACATGACCGTCACTAATTTGGTGCGATACGGGTCCCTCTGGTACAATAAGACGGCGGTTACCTTGCCTCTCGTCTTTCAGGATAAGTTTGTTGTAAAGGCCGATTAGGGTACCAAGCGACTGATCTGGATCGATTGACATTCCGCGGAATTGTCTTGATTGAATCGATGATTCCTTTAACTTGAGATAAAAGCCTAGCCGGATTTTCGGAAGCTCAATCTCCAAGGATAAGGACTGGCGATTGAAGGTGCCATGTATCCTTAGCGAATCCTCCAGTGGAGACAGTATACAAGATATCATTTGCGCAGTCTCGCTCTTGACTCCGACCAGAGAATTTCCATCCTTTGTCAGATGCCACTTCGATTCCGGTCTGGGTCTAGTCAATCTCCAATTGTTGGGAGATGATGTCCAAGGGTCCTTGACAGGCCGAAATTCTACGGACAGGTTGTTGAAGTCATACCAATGAACGAAATCATCGACGAAAGCTGTAGGAAAGTTTCCACGAAGAACTCTAGAGGGAATAAGTTCATATTTTCGACCGCCTTTCATCGCTTGAATCAAAAGATCGGTCTCTGAAGATCCAAAAATGCCAGAAAAGGAATTGATGCCAAAGTGAAGCGTATAGCCGGCATACTCCTCCTTGCCAGAAAATTGCATGCCAGGAATGGCAGTGGGCATCACCTCGACAGTGGAGTTGCCAAACAAAGTCGAATAGTAGGGGTGACGTTCGTACTGCGCAGGGAGGCGAGCCAATGGGACTCCGTTGACCAGAAGCTCGCTATCCAACATATTGAAATGAACCCAGATAGGATCGCTGTCGCCCTCAGGTGCAGCCTGGGTCACAAGCCAATGGTTAGATTGATCCGAAGCCACTCGCCAGCCGTATCCTGCCTGATAAGCTGACCAGGACTTTTTTATGGCATCGTCCAGGCATCGATTGTTCCTTTCCAAGATTTCTTTTGCTAGAATGGTGTAGCAGCGGTGTGAAAGCGCTTTCCAACGCCGGTATAGTAGAGAAGTAATGGGTTCGGTCGTCTTCGAGACCGTGAGGTCTCCTTCTTGGATGACTATGGAGCATTGAATAATGATCGTAGCATCTTCTGGTACAGATAGAACACCGTCCAGATATCTTTCGTCGAGGTTGAAAGAATCGACACATATCAAAGCAACCTCAACGGCCTTCGCACTTAGATCAATTCTCTGGTCGTCATTCGTTGCCTTGTATGCCTTCTGTCTGAGAAGATCGACCCAGCTGAAAGTAACAAGTCGAACTTTAGCTAGATACGCTAAACACTCGCCTCTAATCTGCTGGGTAGAGGTCAACGAGAGTAGCCGGTGGGCCAAGGATATGAAAGTTTGGAGAGCTTGGGAAGACTCCCAGTTCTCCTTGACTCTCTGAAGCGCTCCATGGAGGGCTTCTAAGAGACGATATGAGAAATTCTCATCGTTTAGAATAGAGTGACTCTCCCTGAAGACGCTGCCGCTTTTCGGTGGTCCAGCTTGATAAATGGACTGTAGAATCACAAGGCTTGTCTCCACCTTCTTGAAATCAACGGATGGCAATGACAGTTCCCGTAGTAGATGGAGCCACTGAATCCTGTAACCAAGGGGAATGGTACTTAATGCTTTGTACTCATCGAGTGACATGTGATCAGGACAGTCAAACTGACTAGCGATGACAGTGTTCGGTGATGGCCCGCTGGGCATAACGGCAGGGCGGAATACGAACTTCTGGAGAGACGATGACAGCGCTGGGAGCTTGTATGTGCAAGCTTTCGGCATTTCATCCCTCAAAACGAGGTTTCTGATGAAGAACCCGGTTTCGCTGTCGTAATATTCATATGATAGCCCGTTGTTGAGGCAAACATCGCTTTCGGTGGTGGTTGATATTGGTTTATCGCGGCGATGCGTGACTTCATGAGGCTTGTTCTGGGACAGGAGGCTAGTGCGCTGTGTGAAGCTGAAAGGGACGAAGAAAGCTGAAAGTCCAGTGTATGATTGTAGGTGGTGGCTTGACCGTGGCGATTCTTCCGATATGTAGCCACTCTGGAGGACATTTAGCATGAGAAACAGGGTCGTATCGCGCCAATGACCGAATGAGTGCGGTACTTTGAGCTCGAAGACGGTGCATCGTTCTTCCCATTCGTCACTAGGCAATGGCCATTCATGAACTCGGATACTCAAGGCGGTGGCTTGAGATTTGTACCTACACTTCTGACAGATGCTGCTTTTATGGCGTTCTTCACAGAGGCCCGTCCATGGATCGTTGTACTCGTAGTATTCACAATTGCTCCGATCGTAAAGTTGCATTAAATCGGCGTACTGCGCCTTCATCCTACGAAGTTCATCCCGCTTTTCCTGTCTATCAGAAGCTGCCTTCGTTTTGATGTCCGCGAGTAACCTTTGGTGCTCAGGGGATTGGGCGAAGTATCTGGCGGAGAAAGTGTTTTGATGCCCGAATGCCTGAAAGATGTGCGGGGCTGGAAACTTAGCGCAATCTCTTCGTCGCTCGAGGTAATCCTCCACGTGAAGCAACCTTTCCATCTGGGACTTGAAGGGTAGCACCAGAGATTCGAGGAGTTCTTTTGGGATACCAGGGTCATAATCTCTCAAAATTTCACAGATATGGGTCGCAGATTCGTCGCAAGCGACCCAGAGCTCGAGGATAGTGAGTAGCATTAACGATATGCCCTCAGGATTGCCAGAGTAGAAGGAATATGCAATACCATGGTAAGTCCGAATCAATTCGCCCAAGCCAGCACATGTGCTCGAGCTTGCCTTGTGGTCACCCAACCACGAACTCAGGTTCGAAGCTACCCAGGCTTCGAAAGCCTTCAGATTGTATGGTGTATAGTCGGCTGTCCAAGACTCTAGAAAGTTCGGGAACTCTTCTGCTTCATACTTGATGAGATCGGATCTCGGTTGAAAGGCAACGGACACTTTATTGTTCTTTCGATTGGCCATCGCCTCAATGTAGAGATCCAGTTTAGGGAGGGAGTTGACAGTGTCTCGTTCAAAATCCAGGTGTTCAAGACGGGACAGGTCGAATTGCAGCGTCTCTTGTTTCATAGTTTTCGACCACCTTGTATCAAGGAGGGTGTTAGTCTTTCGTAAGACGTTCTCAATGAAGCTTAGTGCTGGTTCATTGACAGCAGAATCAAGCTTCAGCAAGCGGCGGGCGACTTTGGCGTTCATCGAGTACAAAAGATCGCTGGGGATGGACACCTCAAGTGATCTCTCTAGGACGCGGGTCATGAGGAACAGCATGAAAATTTTGTAGAGGTCTCCAGGCGAGTTTGACAGATCCGACGAGCGAGCAAAGACGAGCTGCATGGCGACGCGGATAAGCAACCAGAGGGGAGACCTTCGCCATGGGGACCGGCTGTCAAGCCAGAGCACTTCTTCACGGGTATTCTTCCAGAGACGTGAGACTGCCACGGGCGCACCAACAGATCTCAAGAAGCCCATGAAAAGCTCGGTGACCAAATTTGGGTGTGTTGTGTCCCGGTCCTCGTCGTGCATTCGGCCTGCCTTCCTAGCTTTCGGCTTTGTTCCTTCGGCACTTTGATGGCTCATTTTGGCAAGCGTCTGTGCCGTCGTAGCTTGGAATGAAGGTTGTTCGAAGACTTGAATGCTCAGGAACAAGGCGGGTCCTGGAAAAGATCGTTGCAGTCTGCCCTTGGTGGTAATGACAGCTTCGTTGAGAGGTGATAACTCAAATGCCTCCAGGTGGATAGACTCGTTCACCTTTCCGATGATGACCCCAGCATTTTGAGCGCGTATATGCAGTGGAATAGTCCCACCTTTGAGTGAGTCAGATTGAAGGATGTTGCCAATCTATGAGATTCTCTCTTACCTTTCTTATCCAGATCTCTCAGCGCATCTGCAAGCTTCTCTTCGCTGACAGCTCCGTTGGAGTCGCGTATAGCTCTCAAATTCGTGATCGTAGCAACAACGCAATCGACGATGACCGCCTGGTCTTGCGTGATGAAGCCTTTGAATTTCAGAAGGCTATTGATCGTCGTGTCAAGCAGGATCGTATCGTATTCGGCGTTGAAGTCGTCCTTGTTAGGGAGTTTAGGAGGGAGGAATACATGATGAATCATGTACGTGAGCGCCCCCAAAGGGAGCTTGTTGTTCGAGGTTCTGTTCATTGCGGTGGAAATGGTAAAGAGAAAGCTGAAGCAGACGGCTATCTTCACATGAAAGTGGATCACCGAAGGAGAAACAGTTGAAGGGCTGGTAAGGTGCTAGAATGGTATGAACTCGGAATATTTGAGTTGACCAGAATTCGTTTGCTGTTCGTCTTGACATATCGCGTCACCCTTCACATTTAAAGTGAGTGCGTTGTCACCGAACGTGGTTGCCTGCCTGCGGCTCGATAATTGGCCTGCAGATGTCTCCATCATTGGTTCTCGGTCATGTCGCGAAGGCTGTGGAAGACCCTGGATCTCCCCGTCATGTAGGGCTCCGCGGCGCTGAACAGGCCTCGAGGATGTATCTAGTATCTAGTATCCAACATCCAACATCCAACATCAACATCCAACATCAACATCTAACACAAACAAACCAAGCGCATAATGTTGGGTGCTGCAGTGTTCGGGAAAGGGAGAGTGGTTGTGGATTGGCCGCGCTTCTTGGAGGAGGTAGCAGTGATCTGACAGTGTCAAGATGTCCGCGATTCAGATGTATGGACACGGAAAATCCCTAATCGATTCTCTCTACATTATAATCAAGGAAAATTGTATCTTATTGAAGGATAGCTTGCTTTGTATACAGAGTTGGAAAGTACCAGACGTGAGATATTATGTGCTAAAATTCCCTGAAACGAAGTGAAAAGGTTTACTTTTTTCCGCGCCAGCACGAACTTTTCTGGTGGGTGCTCACCAGGAAACGTTTGTCTCTCACGTGACGTACACATCACGTGCTTCTACTTCCCCCCTTTATGAGCGCGGCAGGTTTCAGGGCCCCGGCGTGCGGAGCGCGCGTTACGAGTCTAAATAAAGGCTTGAGGATCTCGATAATCACCTGCCATATGATGTCACGTATTAAGGACAGCTACCTAATCTCGGAAGTCGAGATGAGAAACACGAAGAATACGAGTTGCAAACTCCATTTCTAATGCCGCTTCAATTCTAGCTTCTGATAACCGAATTCCCGTTAGAAATCCCGTCCCCACCAAAATCCCACCTTAATTTAAATAATAAAATTAGAATATCTCAACCACCTTTTAATAAAATATTTTTAAATTTAAAACTTGCTTAATATGTATTTAAGCTTATAAAATTATATTAAAATTATAATATATAGTTTAAAGTTTAAATATATAAAGTAATTTTTAATATATAATATAAATCTAATATTATATTATATAAATCCCTTATATAAGACAATAAAGGTTAATAAAAATTAATTTTGTACTATATATATTATACAAATTACATTGGATTTAAAGGATTAATATTAATAAAATCATATATATTTCAAAATTAAAGATTAAAAATATTAAAAATATTTCTTTTAAAATAAAATAAAAAATAAAAAAAATAATTAT